>CAXAMN010002147.1:236394-251179 GCA_963970005.1 Durusdinium trenchii
TTCAAGCCGCTGAACACATCAAGAAAGACTGGCTTGCGTGCTGTATCACTCACTGGCTCAACAAGGGGGAGCTCTTCCATGAACTGTTGGTAGTCAGTATACCCAGACATGTCATGGATCTGGCCTCGCTCCCCCCCGGTGGAAGAGCGGCCGTCATTTCAAGCCTTGCTCGGGCAACGGGCAGGCGCGTGCTGCCATGAGCCACAGACGCGCCCCGACTTCAGAAGGACTCCACAGCGATGCACACCCTTGGGGCATTCATTGCGCTTGTTCTTGCAGCGGCCACGTTGGAAATCTTGGCATAGAGCTGTGCCATCTCGAAGACTGTGGACCACAGAACCTGCCCGTCCGGCAAAGTCCGGCTGCTGCGACCCCGCCGCAGATGATGGTGCGGGAGCGCCCCCCCCCGCCACCCACCACTGGCCCCGGAGCCCCCGCAATCCAGAGCGCGTCCCGCTCGCGGTGCACTGCATGGGTCACCGATCCCAGTGACGTGCCGACCGCAGTTCGGGCAGACCACTGCCCCCTCCTCGACGTCCAAGTGCTGCAACACGCTGAGGCGCTTCGAATCGGTAGTGCAGTAGGCCAAGTCCTGGCACCGGGCATAGTAGCGAAACAAGGTGTCATAGGGCACCTGCACGTAGTCCAAGCTGTTCGCAGCCAAGGATTCCGGGGCCGTTGGAGGAGGGTCACGGGGCCGACAGCCCACAATAGCCAAAGCCAACAGGTAAGTCTCGAGCTTCATGAGGTAGGCCAACCAGGTCTTGGACATATCCTCCTCGGTGTCGTCCTCCTGTAGGTATAGGCCGTCCCCCACCTTGCGACGCTTCTGGCTATGCGTCCGCTGAAACGTCAAAGACCGTACAGTCCACAGGTCCATGACCTCCAACTGCCCCCGGTAAAGTTGACGGCTCAACTTGCTCAACAAGCGATCCGATGGGAACTGGCGAGGCTCCGGACGAATATGGTAGCGCTTGTAGAAGGCCTCTTTCAATGAATCGAGCTCGGATGTAGGCAGCAGGGTCTCATCCTCAGTAGAAGCGGGCGGCAAACTGGCTGCTGCATGCTCGGCATCCAACATGGCCTTGCAGGAGTTCCATGCAAAGCGAAGGCGAGCAGCTTGCAGTCGAGCCGGGATGTCATCCAACGAAGGCGTAAGGCTGTCCACAAAGAGCTTCTTGACTACCTGCTAAGGTGGGCACCACCCTCCTGAAGCTATACGAGCTGAGGTTCTGCACATCCAAGACGCCATCAAAATAGGGGCGAACCACTCGAAGGAACTGCCCAAATCGACCTGGGGACACCTGTGTCAGAGTCGAAGGCCAAATAGTGCCAACGACGAAACCCCTCGCCGTGTCTTGGACGGACCTTGTCCAACTGGCGTTTCCAAATGGCATAGAGGTCGAGGCTGCCCAACTGCCGAGGAATCGACCAGGCGAACCCATCCCGGGTCCCGGTCTTACCTTTGAAGCACCAGAAGATGAGGATGGCGGAGTTCGCACCAATAAGGTAGCTCCGTTGCACGTGGCAAAAACGAATAAGCCCAAACACCATGGCAGCAGCAGCCATCAGAATAGGCCAGTGAGCGTGCTCGGCCGTGTACTCCAGGACCCCCAACAAATGAGTCACCATGCCCGGCTCAAGCGGGGCTGCCTGGGACTGCCCCTGTCCCAGCCGAGTACTCCGGACCGGAGCAGGCTTGGAAGCTTCACTCAAATCCAGTGGTACACGAAGGTTTCGGATCATCCAGCCCAGGGATGTAAAAACACGTGTAGGACCGTGGTGCTCCCTGACGAAGGTGGCCAATGCGTGGGAGTCGGGGAACTTCAAGCCCAAATGGTCGATATAGCGCACCAAGTCCTTCCAGGTATGGACCACGCGCTTGATGGTGGCCGCCTCAGTGCGGGCGCATAGCTTCTCCAAGCGGGAGGACCAATTGGCCATGTATTCATCTTGTCTGGCAGGTGGCGGAGGCATCAACGTCACCATGATGCCCAACAAATCACGAATGAACAAGGCAGCGACTCCGCCCTTCGCACCGGCCGACTGGGCTGGCTGCTTCTTTGGCTTGACAGGCCCAGCAAATGAAGACGGCTTTGGACGTGCCACCGAAGACGAAGGCAATGAAGGAGCCGGAATACTGGAGGGTTGTGGCGGGCGAGACTGGCGAACGGTCTCTCTCGCAAAAAGGTGCCGAACTAGGGCTGCCATCCCCGGTTCGCTCTCACGGCGAGCGAGATCCCACCCGTCTGCCACTGCGCGGCCGGCTTCACGAAGAGCTTCCTCGTAGGAGGTAAACCAAAAAGCCAAGTCGCTGGCACTCTGAATCCCCATCCTGGCACACCAGGTATTCAGTTTCTCCTGCTCAACCGCGCGTCGAGCACTTGCGTCAGCCATGGCTCGCACACAAAAAGAATCTTGCGAATCAGCGACCCTGATTCACACGGAGCGACACTCCTTTTTGGCTTGAGCCTCAAGCTGAAAGGAGTGAGTGAACTGAATGACATCAAATAATTCCTCATCACCGACCCTGCCTACCTTGAATGAATGAATAGAAATTGCCCCTGTTACTAGTAGCTTCTTGTTACTAGTAGTAATGCCAGGAGCTACTAGTAGCTTCCTCGCTACTAGTAGCGATCCATCTGCCTGCTTGGAACGGTGAAATCTAAAAGCTTCGTGTTACTAATGAAATTGCACCTGTTACTAGTAGCTTCTTGTTACTAGTAATTAGTAATGCCAGGAGCTACTAGTAGCTTCCTTGCTACTCGTAGCGATCCATCTGCTTGGAACGGTGAAATCTATAATTATAAAACCCGGAAATGGGAACCAAAGCTGTCAGCGGATCCCGCGGGCGACCGGGCAGGGGCGAGCGGGCGGGGCGAGCGGGCGTGCGTAGGGTCAGGTCCTTGCTGATCAGATCCTTGGAAGAATAAGTAGCAGAAAGTGATCGAAATCCAAGGGGTTCTTTGCGTCATGAGAGTCTACTGTACCTCGTGTGGACCATAACCGCCAAGGGGCGGCCGACGGCAACGCTGGGAGGGGCTCTTCCTCTGCAGTGACCAGACCTTCCTGCGATCGCGATGGTGCCAAAGATTTGAAGCAAAGCTGCGGAGCTGAAATTGATACTTCCTAAGAAAGTTTGTCCAGAGAATATCTGAGAATGCTTGAAAGTCCTTCGCAGTATGTCTTGGTCTATTTAATCTTGCATACAGCTATTTTGTTTGAATATGTTGGCACTTGCACGCTGCAATGCAGCCAATTGGCATCATCGGATATCTCCACGGGAGGAGCCTGCACAGTGCAGCACCGGTTGAGTCTGGAATATGGCCGTTGAACAGCCACACTGAAGCGTTCGCCTCTGGCTCCGGGGGAACGGCCACAACCAAATCCATGGTTCTCAGGCGATACAAGGCGGGATGATATTGAAAGTGTCAACACATGCAGTTTCCAAAAATGATAAAAGGATATAAAAGGTGGAGACTGGCACAGCAATGCAACATGCTGCGAAATTCAAGGCATGGCTCTTCCCATTTGCCATACCTTCCACATCTTCCAGTTTTGTCACCTCATCCAGTGGCTCACTTCCACCAAAGGATATGGACTGGTACTTCCTCAGTTGGATGTCGCGTGAGTCCATGGACAGTCGCAAGTCCATGTGAGACCCTGAACGCTCTTCTTGCAGTGAAGGATCGGGTGCGCCATCACAATCAAAGCAATTCTCTGCTTCAGCATGTTGACCGTCCTCAAGTGGTGCCGAGGATGCATGACTGGCATATGCAATCAAAAGGCAACACCAACATGCACACGGGGAGCAGGCAATGTTTTCCAGCTTGTGGCCTCAAACGTGCACTTTCTGCACTGGTGTGGCCAGTGAAACATCTCCGCCCCTGCAATTCCACAGGGCGCCCATCACAAATGCGAAAAGCAATCGTTAAAAACATGTACGGCCAGCCGCACCACCTTGTTGCCAATCGGGAACTCAAAACCGTTCACCCTGAACTTAATCCAGTGAACACAGGAGTGGCGATTCAGCTCTGTACAGTATCCCGGCGGCGACTCTATGTCTTCTAAAACTATCCAAGTAAACAGAAGTGGCTGCCTTTTTCTTGGCAACATCTGAGACACATCAACTGGAATAGTCTTATCGACTAGTACGGCACAAGAACTGCGGTTGCACGAGCGACCGCAGAGTTGTGGCACAACTCTGCGGTCCCGTTCCAGCCAGGCTGGGCAGTTGGCCTGGTCTCATGTCTTGGAGACTGGCATCTCCTCCTGGCCCCGTCGACGCGGCATGCTTTGGTGAAGCCCTACAGGCGGCCTCGCTGAGCCACAGACGAGCTACGCTCCGTGTGTAGACGAGGCACGTTTTTGGATTGGAAAGAACTAGTGTGCGCAATTTGGCCTACTTAGGACACGGCCAGCGTGCAATGGGAAAAACGAGTTACTGTACTATATACAAATGAAAGAGTGCGTGCTGATATACTAAATTATATACACACGTGACACACATGCTCTGCATACTCCCCCTGTTTATTTTTCTTTGCATCAGTCTCCTCCACCCGCCGCCAGTGTGGCACCTCCGACTTCTTCTGTGCTTCCCTCGCGTCCATCTGGGCCTTCCGAAAGCAGTCGCGGCGATGCGCGTATCTGCGCTCAAGCCTCGGAGCACATCCATCACAGAGAGAGAGAGAGAGAGAGATCGAGATCTAGAGATCTCAAAGAACTTGTTTGGATGTTTTTTACGCAATTCAGTGATTTGACCAAGCTAGAAAAACAGCTGCCATGAGGTGCCGTGAAAACTTCAAAAGGGCCGTCTTAGACTTTCTTTACGTTACCAGAGTATCACTTGGCCGCGAGTCTCTCATGGTCTCTCATTTCCTGACAATCACCCACAATGGCCCTATTACCATAGTCTTGAAGCTTCATTGAATCTACTAAAGGACCATGACTCAAGATACTATCCATCCTTCCTGCGTTTATGCAGGCAAAAATATACAGTAGTCCAAATGAACATGGGTGCATGCAGAATTCAATTGCAAACGTCTGCAGACCTTGACGTTATTCCAAGTTGCTCCTTGATGAAAGTGGTGCCGCGCAGCTTGCGTTCGGCAATCTCCTGTCGTCGTGCCTCACTGTTGGTCGGTGAGAAGCCAGCACCCTGCAGGTCTGCATAGCAGCTCCGCTGCGCCATGGAAGCCCGGCCAACTGGCAGCAGGGGCTCCTGCTAAGCACAGCCATTGACTCTGAGGGGTATAGGATCAGATTTGGGCAGATAACTATATTATACATGATACATGTAGTTAAAAAAGTTACTGTGTCAAAATATGTCAGGTTTACGAATACCATTCAAGTCCTTGACCACGGCATGCTCACCGTTCGAATGTCTCCGTAGCAAAGACAAATCCTCCTTGTAGGTATCACCCAAATGAAGAACTGGCATTCGACCACACATGGAGTCACTGGCGCCAGCAGTGCCACAACCCATCCAGGGGATACCTGACTGACAGCTCACCACGAACTTCAAGCTGCAAAACGCTGGAAGGCGGGTCCATAGCACCTGGCCTACTGTCTACATATATATATATATATGTGTGTGTGTGCCCACACACGTATGTCATGTCACATATGTCCTGCATCTGGTAATAGTATAGTATACTGTATACACATATGCTTTGAAATCCTCTGAATACTTTTTCATCCAGATCAAGCAAGACAAGGCTCCGTGATCTGATGGTCTCCTCATCTGCTGCTTGGCATCACACGAAACGGTGTTCCTCAGAAGGCTTTCACTCAGCCCAAAGCCATTCATGGCTGCTTGCTTTGTGTCATGCTCCTCGTCATCTGGCCTACAAGGGGGTAAACAATAAAAGTACCGACATTCAACCGCATTGTGACTGTCTTATCCTGTCTTTGGCAGAGGAAAAACCCACAAATAGAAAATGTGATCTCAACATGAAGGGCACGCAAGGAATAAACTGTCCTTGGCAGGCCATGGCCCTGCAATGGCCACAAGTCTATTAAAATCGCAAGCTGCGGTCCTGCCTAAATGCATGCCAGCCAGGTAGAAGCTGTTCTGTCACCAACACCGGAAAATGGGCATCCACATGAAAGCGCCTCGCACGATCCCTCCAGAATGCTCGATTCTCGGCTTCATCTGCATCATGTGGAGATACCTGAGGTGATCATGACGGAGAAAAATCCAAACAACTTGTGTTCCATATGATTCGATAATGTCAATCATCTCAAGTCGTCGGCCGCCTTGTGCCAAGTGGCAGCTTTGTCAAGCTTCTTCTTCAAGGGCCAGGCGTTCGAAACGACGGTCACATTATAGCGACGGCACACAGAACGTCGAATTGGTGCAAAGCCTCGCAAGCCTTTAGGCAGCTCCACAGCCAGGGATTCGCATGGGTCCTGCTTCCTCCAGCGGGACATCTCTTACTTGAGCCAGAAGGATGTCCCATCAATTTGCGTCTCAGTGTTCTGTTCACGCATGGAAGGCATAGCAAATGAAGAAATGAATGAATATCATATAAGAGTTTCAGTAAGACTTGAGTCAAATAGACTCAATAGACAAAATGCGCTCACGGACAATGTTGAATCGACCTGAGACTTAAAAGACTGCAGCCGGGGCTCGCGTGGCCCTCTATTTGCAGGGTCAGGTCATCTCCAGCCTTCCACTTCGTCCCTTTCTTGCTGTTGATGGCATCGTTGTCCATGCCTCACAAAAAGAATCTTCAGTCTTCAGCCAGGACGCAATCGTAATACATTACAATGGTCATTTCAGAAATTACAATGGTCACTTCAGCAAAGTGGCTTTGGATTTTCACCTTGATGGTCCACTGGTCCGCCATGGCTGCGACCGTGGAGTTTCTTTCAAAATTGGAGCTAAAGGCTGGTAATGGCAGCATGGGAATGAAGCTCAAGCCTCAGTGCCCCACCACATGTGATACTTATTCTGCACTGTTACAGTACAAAGCTGGCGGCCCCCTCAAGGCAAGGATCTGCACCCGCAAGAGCAGCAAGCTGAATTGCTGTTCATCTGGGCTTGTGCGCCTCAACACCTGGAGAAATTGAAAAAAAAAAACATGTTTTGCAAAGTCTCTCTCAGAACCTGTCAACGGGTTGTGACTATGCCTCAAGCGTGCCAGCACCCACAAGTGCGCAACACATCTGTGGAACCTGCACCAATGCAAGGCCCACTGCTTGATAGTCAAAAGAGCAAACTCTTGTTTACATTCTCAGCCAGGGACAGATCATCAATTTGCCAATCGGTGGGCACCTCAAGCGCGTTCAAAGTCCTGAAGTGACTCGGCAAACGCTCATGAGGCGAGGCCAAGGAAGCTACCCATCCATGAACCACGATGACCTCGGCCATGCGAATACTAAAGTACAAGCCCCGCCAACCAGGGCATCTACTAACAGTTGCTAGCTCAAAAATTCTCAAGGCAGCGAAGGCACATATTCTCTGGTCAGCAATCCGGTCTGCATTTGGAACTTCAGCGTGCACAAGCATGGCCCATGCACCTACTCGTATCATGTGCTCATATAGCTCATATTGACTATTACCCTGCAAGCCTCCCAAGTCTTGGCCACAAGGATCACTCCAGAGCTGGCGATATCCAAACCTTGTTTGCTGAGCTGATTCCGTTCAGATTGCGAAAGGGTTGCACGAGAAACGCACACTGCACGATGCCAAACTGGGGGTCCAGAACCTGGCAAATGATCTTGCATGCGCATAGGCAGAAGGGTCACATCAACTGACTTTCCCAAGGCCAATCATTCACAGAATTCACAGCTGCGCTTGCAAACAGTTCCCAAGCAAATTGCAGGCTCTACAAGGCGGACGATCTTGTGGTCAACCTTGGGCAATTCAAATGAAATCACGAGAAATGTGGCCATGACTCAATACCATCGGAGATGTTATATAATTGAATAGAACAGCATCACCTCATGTTTTCGGACTCTTCAGCCATCCTGAGCTCTCGACTTGAGCTGCTCGCTGTTCCATGCGCCAAGACGACATCCAAGGACCCCCGCCAGCATCCTGAAAAACAAGTACAGTAGAACTTGGAAGAAAGCTTAAAACATCACCATTCCAATGTGAGTGGGGGGTCCAAACGCCCATTTTATAGACATAAAACGCTGGAGCCAACCTCCTAGGGGAACCTAATATCATGTCCATCTTTTTTTGTTCATGAGCAGACCCTACCGTCTTGCAAGTGCTTCAGGAAAGTAATGGAAAGCAGCGGCGACATCATGCACAAACAGTTTCCTCTAAAACATCAACACCTGACCCCCTCAAGGGGTAGGGGTCATATTTCAAAATATGGAGGGTGGATCCTCCCCATTTAATAGAGGATATTGGCAAGGGATGGCAAGGGGATCTTAAAATGAACTGGTCCTAGCTCCATTTCAAACAGTTGGCCAGAGCCGAGTGTGATTGCCAAAGTATAAAAGGCACCTGGTTGTCGACTTCCCAACCTGGAGGCTTGCAAATCGTGGGCAAAGACTGTAGCTAGCTTCTTTTTTCCTAGGAGAAAACCCCAACAGAAAACTGCTTCTACATGTTTAGTTCATCGCTATAAGAAGAATTAAGAACATATTGATAGTCCAATGATAGTCACGGCTGAGGTCAATGCGTGTTTGAGAGGTTTTGCGGCTCAAAGTCATCAATCTTGACGTGGACCTCACTTGGTGGGCGATGCCACATTTGATCTTGATCCGGAAGCCATCTGCCATGTCAGAGCGGCTTGCCATGTTACATCCTGGAACTCACTTTGCAGACATGCTTCTTTTGTGGGCTGGCAGTGGTTTAGCTGGCGACGCAGCTTGGCACGAACAAGCTCGATGGCAACAAGCTCAATGGATTGCAAGGTGGCATTGGGCTACCAGAAACTGCAACACTGCAGTCGGTCAGTGGTCCATTGCCACTACCAACGCCACGTGTGTCTGCACACTTCTAAGTAAAAAACAAGCTGACCAACAAAGAACATACAGTACTGAGCCGTCGCAACAATCATCACAATCTGACAGGGCGGTGCCTTAAGCTAAGAGCCTGATACATGAGTTCGGAATTGGCAAAACAAGAACGTGTCAGGCGCTCTAATTTCACTGCACCGTTCATCGGAGAGTTGTGTCTTTGAGGTCAGCGTGCAGCCTCGCTCACCGCGTCCGCCGCCGCGTTCTCCGGCCGCCGCCGCTTGACGTGCTGGAGCGCCTGGCGAATGGGTATGCCAACGGTCGCAACGACGCACAGCAACGACGCAATGACTGCGCAAAAGAACTGTGCTCTCTAAAGATTGCATCATATTGCATCAGTTCTGCCATGCGGTGCGTCTTTTTGAACAACACACACAGTACAAGATGCAACATGAATTGACTTGTCTTTCAAAATATCTTTCAGGTTTCACACATTCCAAGCGCAAAAGCCAACCAACCCTCCGGTCGCAAGAACATTTTCATCTGTGATGCAGAAATCGCGTTTTTAGTGCAGCTGCTGCTGAATTATTGCATCGGCCAGCATCTGCAAATGTTCACTAACAGCCTTTTCTTTTCGGCAGCACCTTGGGACTCAACTCTCCAACTCTTGCAAGAAGTCCTAGGCCTTCTTGTCTTTCACCTCTTTTGTGCTTTTGGCTGTGCTTCTGCCGATGAGCTTGAGGATCTCATCAATGAGGATCACTGGGAAGGAGAAGGCCAACACTAGCATCCAGTCGTGCAAAGTCAACGGAACCACGCCGAAGATCGTTGCAAGGGCTGGGATGTACAAAATGACGAAGTGGCTGCCAATGGAAATGGTGGCCGCAACAATGAGAAATGGATTTGCCCAGGGGGGCATTTGGCATAAGGAGCCATCCTCTGAAAGTGCATTGAATGCGTTCAACATCTCGATGACCACCAGAACGGTCAAAGACAACGTGGAAGCCTTCGCCTTTCCATCTGTAAAGTAGGCGCAAGGGTCGGAAGAAAAGCTCATCCCACCGAAGTCGTTGACCTTGAAGCCCTTCCACTCCTGACAGCTGCCCCATGTCAGCAACTGCTCCAAAGACACCAAGGTGTGGCCATCAGGGGCATCGTCCAAAATGTACCAAAACATGAAAATGCCCACCACAGCGCAGCCGACATAGGCACCAACCACAAAGTAGCGAACGTAGGACCACACTGATATCAATGCGTCGTCCTTGCGACGTGGAGCCTTGTTCATGACATCCAGGTCAGGAGGGTTGAAGCCCAATGCTGTTGCTGGCGGGCCGTCAGTCACAAGGTTCACCCACAGAAGCTGTACAGGAGTAAGACCCTCTGGCACACCCAAGGCCGCAGTCAGGAAAATTGCTGCCACTTCTCCCACATTCGAGGAAATCATGTAACGGATGAATGCCTTCATGTTATTGTAGATCGACCTGCCCTCCTCAACAGCAGCAACAATGCTGGTGAAATTATCGTCTGCAAGGACCTCAGCCGGAAATCAAGGAACAGGAATGATCCCAAAAGAAAACGCATTTTGATGAATTTTGATGCTTGAGCTAGCCTCAGCCTCTGTGCCAATGGCCACATAATGGTTGGAAGCACCGTAAGTTAAAACCTTGACGCTTGCAGCCACTTAGGGCGGGACCATATCTGAGGCCTCCTTCGCAACCTCCGTCCCAGCAATTCCCATTGCAATACCGATGTCAGCCTGTTTCAAAGCTGGGGCATCGTTCACACCATCGCCAGTCATTGCCGCAATTTCGTCCAAAGACTTCAAGATCTTCACGATCAGCTGCTTGTGCTTCGGCTCAGTTCTCGAAAAAACTGCGCCTTCCACCTCGCGCCTCTCCATGATCTTCCGCAAGACTTCTACCTTTCGATCCTCAGAAAGAGCTTCAAACTCCTCCAGCAGTGGCTGCGTAGCTCCGCAACATGGACAACAAGTTCATGTGTTTTGCCCCGGCATCCCCCAAACCTATCCTAGCAAAATGTTTGGGTGACTTATGATACGTATGCTTCGGACCAAGTGCCTGCCGGCTAACACTTCCTAAAGCTCCCTGAAGGAAGCTCCCTGAACGCCCCCGCTTCCCTCCTGCCCTGTGAAGGAATTCTCGCTGTGGCTGCCGGATGGCGCCAGGATGCCCAATTTTTGAGAGATCGCCTCGGCGGTCGTCTTGTTGTCACCGGTGATCATGATGACACTGATGCCAGCCACACGGCATGCCTCGATCGCCGGCTTGCATTCAGGCCTCGGGGGGTCCAAAATTCCCACCATACCCACGAAGGTCATGTCGTCCTCCACCTGAACATGGCAGGCTTGGCTTGGCTGGATTGCAGTGATGTGGGTGGTAGGAGCACATCAAAGAAATCGAATCGTCCAAAAGGGCTAAAAATTATACAGTAAAAGGAATTGAGGAAACAGGGAGGAGGCCTGGATGAAGCCAGTGGAATCTGCCAGAATCCGATGCCCTGGATGGTCATGGGAGCCGTTGTAGGCCTGCAAGTCTCCAAGCGCCTCGCTCTTCACGGCCAAAGCCATGGTGCGCAAGGCGGACTCGGCCATTTGCACCAATTGTTTCTCAATTTGCTTCTGCCATGTAGCTGTCAGCTCCTCCACCTGACCGTCTGGCAACATAATCTTGGAGCATCGCTGCACCAACATCTCCGGGGCACCCTTGGCATAAAGCACATTGCTTCCCGTGCTGCTGTCATGCCACAAAACACTCATCGACTTGCGGTCTCTGCTGAACTCCAGCACAGCTCTCTTCTCCATGCCTGAAGCAACTCAAGCAACAAGAAATCTGACATTGCACCTGGTAGTGAAGCAGCAATGACAAGCAATAAAGCACTGCAGCACCAAAAAAAAACATGGAATTGGTAGTCCTGCCTTTCATCCAGTGGTTGGAGAAAGCCATGGCATCATCTTCCGACCTCTTTTCCTTTTGGAGGCACCGTTTGTTCAGGGCTTCGTCAGGGCACCCTAACTTCTCCACGAGAACACGGATTGCAGCCTCAGTCGGCTCGCCATTGCGGACAAATTTCTCCTCATCATCCACCAGCAATCTGGACCTGAGTGTGAACAGGCTTTGGAAGAATCATGATTTTGAGCAGAAGCACAATCTTACATTGTTCTGGCAATTGTTTGGGCACTTCTGACTTCTGACCATAAACAAGCAATGTTTCTTTTGTGTGGGAAGGCTTCCTATCTGAGGGCTGGGCTCGTTGCACAGGCAGCCAATCTTTGCCAAAACCTGGAGCGCTTTGGATTTCGTCCAGTCGATCGACAGCGCAGGCACTCGGCCTACTGGTGTGTAGTTGTGGCCTTCCACATCATAGGCCTTCATACTCCCATTTTCAGGCAGGGCCAACTTCACCACACACATCTCATTTGTGGTGAGTGTACCTGTCTTGTCGGAGCAAATCACCGTGGTACAGCCTAGTGTCTCCACGGAAGGAAGCTTTCGCACGATAGCATTCCTTTTGGCCATCTGCCGTGTACCCAAAGCCAAACAGGTTGTGATCACCGCCGGCAGACCTTCTGGAATTGCTGCCACCGCCAATGCCACTGCAATCTTGAAGTAGTAAATGCAACCTTTCAACACGGAGCCATGCACCGGATCGAAGAAATGCTTGTAGTTGATAACCCAAACCAGCAAGCAAATCACCCCGATCATCTTTGCGAGCAAATTGCCGAATTCATCTAACTTCTGCTGCAAAGGCGTCTGCTCCTCGTCTTCTCCAGCCTTCGTCACTGCTGCCTGGATTTTGCCGATCTCCGTGCTCATGCCTGTGGCCACCACAACCGCCAAGCAAGCACCATTGGAGACAGTGGTCGAAGAGAAGAGCACGTTCTGCTTCTCCTGGATCACCCATTCTTTACCTTCGATCGTGGGCAACTCTTCAATTTCCTTGGAGACACTCTGGGATTCTCCTGTGAGCTGTGACTGCTCAATCTTGATGGTGGTCGTTTTCAACTTCATCACCCGTGCATCAGCAGGCACCTTGTCTCCTACGCGAACCTCCAAAATGTCACCGGGCACCACATCTTCTGCATCGATGGAGCTCCAGTTCCCATTCCGGAGAACCATGGCACACTCTGGGGCCAACTTCTTCAAAGCGTCCAGTGCCTTCTCCGCTTTCGAGTCCTACGGCTCGGAAAATGCAGCTTTGAGATGCCAAAACAGCAGGCGGAAGCATCTATATAAGCAACAGATTACCAGACCCTTGCTGCTTAAGGTTCAAAAAATAAACAGCCCCCTGCTCCTGCCAAATTGCGATCACGGCATTCAAAATCAAGATGGTGAGAATGACAAAAGGCTCCACGTAAGCCTTCAACCCTTCCTCCTTCGATTTTTCATCGAAGAACGCCAAAAGAAAGGAGATCATGGCTGAAGCCAATAGGATCCTTACCAAGGTATCCTCAAACTGCTCGATGATCAGTTCCAGCATGGACTTCTTCTCTTGTTCTTCAAGAGCATTGGGACCGTACTTCGCCTGAAGTGTAGTTCGTTTGGTGATTGCATGTGGGACCAACCAACGTTCATCTATGCAGCATGCAAAAACTAATCAAACATGTCTTATTTGTCAGATCCAAATGGCTCTATGCTCTTCCACTTGGGAAGTCGAAAGCCCTGCATCGGCTTTCACTTGGTAAAATTTTAGCACTTCCTCCACTGACTTGCAGTGAGGCAATGTAATGTTCGCCATCGACGAGTTTTTGTTGGCCTCCTCCTTCAGAAAGGGGAGGTCAAGTTCTCTTCTATTTGAGCCAAATCTTGCATCGAAACGTCTTACCTCACTGTCAAACACAGAAATGCGAAGACTTGGCTGATCAGAGTCGGATGGTAGAGCATTTCAATCACCATCCAACATGTCTAAGACTAGGGTATGTGGTTCTTTGAAGACAAAACAGCCAAATAAAGAAACCATTTGCCTCCGTCGAGAGCGGGCTGCTGTGGGCACTTGATGGCCCAGCTGCTCCTCGCCGCAAATGAGTTCCCCCCAAATCTCGCTCACATCATGATGTACTACTAGAATGTATGTATGTATGCATGCATGCATGTATGTATGTATGTATGTGTACATTAAGATATGACGAGATGGCATTCACATATACATACATATACATACATACAATATGTTTTAAAATAAATATACATATATATACACAACGCAAATCTTACCACATAACAAATATATATATATATATTCGCGTGTTTGTGTGTGCCGTCCCGTACAATATGAAATTGCTATATTCGTGTAACAGCATGCACTTTGCTCGCTGAAAGTGGCTGGAAGTGAAAGCCAAGCCCAGCCACCCGACCTGGGAAAAACTCTGCGCGAAGGCGTTGAAGTACTGTGCCATAAGAATCTGCATCACCTCCAAAAGCACTGAATAAATTTTGTGTGCCCAACAAACACCACGTTGATCAATCCTATGCATGTGGTAGTAGGAAAAGCCCACTGAACTCAGACCAACGGACAGGCAGGTTTGTGCAAGATGCTTCACTGTTTCCCAGGCCCCTGAATGTGTATAATATACATAGATATAACCCCCCAAAAAAAATAAATATATATATCTCCCGGCAAGAGACCCCAAACAGTGTGTGTGCGGTCCAGAGCAGAAAGTCTAGAGATGTAGACGCATTGGGGTCCAGAGAGGTGATGGTGGTGATGAAGGTGGGGATCGTGGTGATGGTGGCGGTGGTGGTGTGTGTGAGTGTGAGTGTGGGTGTGAGTGTGAGTGTGAGTGAGAGTGAGTGTGAGTGTGAGTGTGTGGGTGAGTGAGTGTGTGAGTGTGAGTGTGAGTGTGAGTGTG
>CAXAMN010002147.1:266826-281141 GCA_963970005.1 Durusdinium trenchii
GAAGAAGTGGCGGTGGAAAACCCTTTGTCCAGGGGTGGACACACACACACACACACGTTTTGATGGCCTCCAACCTACTAG
The DNA here is from genome assembly GCA_963970005.1 of Durusdinium trenchii. Taxonomy (NCBI): domain Eukaryota; class Dinophyceae; order Suessiales; family Symbiodiniaceae; genus Durusdinium; species Durusdinium trenchii. The sequence goes on from CAXAMN010002147.1 coordinate 266,908, forward strand.
CTCTGACACGCGTTCCGAAGCGATACCGTTCCCGCGTTCCGAAGCGAACTATTTTCTGCGTTCCGAAGCGACTCCCTCGCCATTCCTGGAGGTCTGGCGATCCAACTACATCGTCTGCCCCAAAGAAAAGAAACCGTCCTCTCCCAGTCCCTCTTTCTTTCTACTGTGTTGAGCGGATACTATAATGAGTCTTCCCACCCAGCTTTTACTCTGGGAGGGGGCCTATGAACAGCAGGATGGAAGGATGTCTGGCCTTTGTAGATGAAGAGCAAGGCGTCCCACACTTGGTTCAAGAAGTCCACAGCACCTGCACCAGCTGTGGAGCAAACTTGTTGTAAGGAAAAAAGTGCATATCATGGAAAAGTAGAGCCGCCCCCCAAGAAAAAAAGAAACGGATATGTCCGGTGCAGGCAAGGAGCTGATCCTGTTGCCCCCAGCGGGCCTTTGGCCGGGCAAGGTCACCTGAGCCGAGGACAAGGTGTCTGAACGGCCTGGCCTCTCTCTGTCTCGCTTGCCAGATTCTCGGAGAAATTGCTCACAAAGAATACGCATGTGAAGCAAGCTGCCAGAGCCATCTCGGGGTTTCCTTCAGCTCTGCGCCAGGCCTTTCCAAGCTCCTCCGTCTGCACCCACACTAGCACACATGCCCCAACGGCGACCACTCGGAGGTCAAAATTGCGAGCTGATCAAGATGTTGCACAAATGTTGAAATGCTTACAGAAACGTTGGATGGCCCAAATGGCCCGGAACTGGTCGGCGTCATGTGCATTAGTATCGTTAGTCTCCTCGGCTGCATCCATCAGATTGGCGCACATTAACAAGTAGGAGTTCGCTGTGTCAGGCATGGTAGGCACACCACGGGCCTCGAAATAGCGCCTGAGCTGAACCTGGGCAGGAGAAAGTCGCACGCAGATGTCAACATTGTCGTTGGATCTCTTCCAACGTCGACACTGCGTCCAGAATGGTCCAGAATGATCTAGATGTGAATTGTTGAGACCCCCACATCGCCAAAGGTGCTGTACACGTCTCGCAGCACTGTCAGGCTACAGCACCTGGAAGTTTGCAGTCAATGACGGACAATCGAAGAGTAGAGTGGAATGGTGGAACATCTACAAGAACAACATAAAATTAAAAGCTAAACATTGAACCCAATTCCAACCAATCAGTACCCACTCCACAAAAAAATACAACACATGTGTGTGTGTGCGCAAAAGAGCCAGCAAAAGCTGCAAATAATCAGGTACCTAGAGGATATGCTGTCTGCGCCTGGGGGGGGCTTACAATTGAGTCTGCAAGCGACAAGGCCACTGTCCCTCGCTGCAGGCACTGACTGCGAGCACACACCCACAAACTTTCACCCACTGTGCCAAGCAAGCCACTGGGCTAGCAGCTCGTTCTTGGGAAGCTCCCAAACACAATCGCTTGCCTTCACTGGATCTGCTAAAGCCTAGGCCACAGCCAGCTTAAATGAATGCGATTGAGCCGTGGTGACATCTGTGCAAGTGGAATATGAAGGCCGAGGCAGAATTTCAACGTATCTTTGCGCATCGGTAAGTGTGCATGCCGTACATGCATCTATACCCAAATATATTTTAATACATTATATATTATGATTACATGTGCAACATGCAGAAATACACCCCTTTGGGCCCAAAGGCGGACGGAAAACAGACAACACAGGATGTGCCCATGGCACATAGCAAGGACAAACAGTGCTTGCCTGGAGTATAGAATGCAAATTATGGACTGTGAAGAGGTTGTTTGACAAAATGAAAAGGAAAGCAAAAATGCACGGCAGGGACTGCAAGTTACAACATACAGAAATGTATTTATATATCTAAATGCTAAATGCAAGCAAACTTGTTCGAGTCATGTGCTTTCATATTTGTGCTCTCATGCGTGTGCTACAGCCCAGCAACGTGTGCAAACAACAAGTATACGATGCGCGTTCACTGTCGACTTGCGCTTGCCCTCAGACAATGTCCTTTTTGTGAGGACCTCGCCTTGTATGAGCATCTCCAGTGCATTATGTAATGGTCCTTGTTTCTGATAGTCTCCTTGTGAAACTTGCCCTTTTCTTCAAAAATGCCTTCTCGATTCTCCCCTGGAATTTTGTGAAGTCTAAGGCATTGCTCATTGAACAAGAGCGTCATGATTGGCAAGATGAGCTCCCAAGCCCAAGCAAAACTACACTGAACAAGCAAACTCCTCTATAAACAATTCTTTCATGGAAATAACGTGTTTGTACGGTGGCTATTTGGTCCTGCTGTCACATTGTTTATCTGCAGCCCTTTTCACCGCACCCTGATTAGCTTTTCATTGCTTTGAAAAGCGAAAACCGATTATTCGGGGGGGAAAACTGACAAGTGTACAGTACTATTCCCGCATTGAGGAAGCCTTGAAGCTTCAACCTTGGATCTTAGATTTAGTTTTGAGAGTTGCCAAACCTTAAAGTTAAGATCCAGGATCGTACGCGTACAATACGGCCAATACGGTACAAGTCCATTCCAGCATTCCAAAGTACAGATACAATCACAACACATGTCAAATTATAGTGATTATTCTTTGCAATGCGTCTTCACCTGACCTGCAGTCAGCGAAGGGGATGAGGAACAAACATGCTTAGCCTACCAATATGAACGCGCACACACACACACAAAACGATACTTGAAATACCTGTAAGAAATCAACATGAGGGGGGTATTCGAGGGGTATTGCCATATATGCAAATATATTTACAGTATCTGCCTGTCTGTCCGTCTGGCTGCCCATCTATCTACATGCTCTAAACAGCATCAACATCTTGTGAATGTAGTAGCATGCACAACATGAAAGGTTGCAAACAAGTCCTACGTTCCTCCAGTTGCAGACAAGTCTGCAGGATCGAAAATAGACTGTCGAAGAAGCCTCTCAGCTTCTTCTGGGTGCCTTGCTTGGCCTGCGCCGTTTTTCAGGTCAACCAGGTTGAAAGGCTGAAATGAACTGTCCCAGCAGACCAATCACGTTACAAGCTGAATCTGAGCTCTGCAAGCGGATCCTGGCTCAGCCGTAGTTTCCAAGGTATCGATATTGACATAGATGCGAGCAAAGTGCGCAGGGGAGCGGCACTGACCTAGCGAGTCTCACAGTGTCACACTTGGGGCTCTTAGGTGCACACTTATGGCAGAAGAATCGAGAAACAGCTGGCCACTTGGTTCACAAACAGCTGGCCCACCAAGAAATCTAGAAACGGCCGACTGCTTGCTGGCGATCAAAATGGTACAGTACAATGTGCCTCGCATCAGCGCCTCCAAAGCAGCAGCAAGGCCTTCTATATCAAGCTGAGCCTGCAAACTATATCTTCGACGGGATGTCTGGACGCTATTGAATCATTTGTCCCTTTTCCTGTTGCTCAACGAATGTGAGCTCTCACTGAGACTTCTTAGCACCTAAGTTTGGAGGTTGGATTGTACAATTCTTCACCTGCCCAATCGAGATGCCAGCTTTAAAAATGCCAACCACTTTGCTGCAGCAAACCTGCTGCATGAATCCTCTACATGGAGCATACATATGATTACAGCATACATCTGTACATATTACAGTACATTATTGCGCATTGGCAGGGTTGCACCAGGGCCCCAACACGTGCGCCCAGGCCGCGCAAGCAGCCCTGTAGCTGGAGGCCACGGCCCTCCGCTGCTCCAAGCTGTGGGAGGTCCAAGTAGAGGCCATTCCTGGGACTCAATCGATTCAGTCCATCAGTTCATGGAAACTATCTGGCCGCTATGGGGGGTTGTGCTTCATGCTTCAAGTTTGCCACTAGCGTCGCTTCCAACCTGCTGTATCTAGCCAAGCTCCACTCTCAGGTATCCGTGCACTCTTGGTGATATATCAATTATATATTATATACGTATACTTATACAATATAGCATGTTTATATATATATATTAATATATAATATATCTTCAATTCTGACCATCTATATAAGTCTATCATTGTCTTTCTCGAGATCCAGGTAATCTCCGCCAGGCTTCAAGGCTGCACCTGCAACCGGCCAGTACACCTGGGTTGAAGGCAGGTAAGGCAGCTTTCAACACTCGGAGAGCTCTGCAAATCTGGACTGCGTGCGCGACTCCGGGGTCGTGCAGCTACACTGCACCTTCGCTTAGTTTCAACAAGGTTCCGCTAGTTTTCTTAGTATCCTCTTGTGATCTTGAATTGCTCAATGTGCTGGCTTGGAATGGACAGCCATCAGAGCTCCAGGTTCAACACTTCAAACCAGCCATCTTGCTGCTGAGCCTCTGAATGCCTTAGGTGCACGAGCACTTGGGCTCTTGGACAAAACTGTAGGACAAAACTGTAGGGTTCCCTGCCACGTACATCCTGGTGTGCACATCTGCAAATACATATGTTGGTAAATAAAGAAGTCTTTGTACAATTCTGTATACGGTACATTGTCTTGCTGCTGTAGGCTCAGGTATTGAATGAGTTGAATCAAAGGAATGACCGGTGCATTTGCTACACAAACTATGACTATGATGCCTTTAAAACTCGTAGAGAGAAACATGTCGAATGAACGTCACAAGCAGGTCACGGAAGGATTGCAAAGAAAAAATCCTGCGGTCTACCACATGAATCACCGCAACATGCTTTTTGAAATCCTCAAGTCTGTCCCATGGAATCATCTGCGTGACATTGTTTGACTATGCCGTGTTTGGTTCCTGTTTAGGCCTGCCTTCTTTTGACAAGCTCGCAATGCTTCTTTTTCTGTGATTGTTTTCTGTCATTTGTTGGTTTTTTTCCCTGGTAGCGCTTCATATGGTGATACAGCGGTACCTGGTGGTTGTGGTTTGGTTGTTTTAGTGAGGTACTTCGGTTTTAGTTTCCTCGCTGGTAACTCACAGCAGCACGGGGCAAGCAACCCTTACCACTGTGAGCAGCGCAGTTTCTTCGCTGGCCACTCACAGCGGCACGGAGCATACAGCCCTGGCCACTGTGAGCAGCATACCTTCTAAGCCGGCCACAAGGGAAAAGGAAAAAATCAAAAAAATAGAAAACACGTTCAAAAGAAATAGCAAACAACATAGAATGATATAATTAGAAGCGGAAAAAACACAGCACCCAAAGCAACAAAAGCCAAAAGCCACAGAAACTAAAGGCTACGGAAGCCACAAGCCACAGAGACAGGTCTCCCGAAACCAAAGCTATAGAAGCCAGAAGCGACAAAAGCCACAAGCCACAGCAGCCCTCGCCCTTCCTTCCTTCCTTCCTTCCTCCCTGCCTTCCTTCCTTCCCAGAAGCCAAAAGCCACAGAAGTTGGACTGCCTCTTCTAAAACTTGTGCTACACTGGAATGGCTCCTAGCCTTTACCTCAATGCTTTGGTAGCTGGCCATAGCTTTGCAAGCTGACCACCTGCAGCAGCACAGCGCACACGACACTGGCACTCCCTCCCTCCCTCCCTCCCTCCCTTGCTTCATTCTTTCCCTCCTTCCCTCCTTCCTTCCTTTCACTTTGCTTTGACAGTGGAAAAAACTTTGAAGAAAAATAACACTATATATATATACAGTTAAAAAACAATACGAGTGCCCGTGTTTGTGTTTAGCCCACCCTCCCATCACTGCGTGGGCGTTGCAGGAAGAGCTCCCGGACTCGTAGCTTTGCCCGCGCCGGCAGCTCGGAGAGCCAAGCGCGATCCGCTGCGTGACACAAGCGCCGGGTCGCATAGCCTTGGCGCGTGGCGTTGCACGAATGTTGGCATCAAACCTTGGTGTTAACAAGAGGTCACAAGGGCTCGATGGCTTTTTTGGTGCATTCAAGTCACATGTGTTCCAGTCTCACTCCTAATGGGGTTGTTTCATTTGCCTTCAAGGACAGGTTCTTCGGATTCAAGTGTTGAAGAGGTATGCTCTTCATCGCATTGGATTGTACGTCATGAGAATGGAAGAACCTGAGGTCAAATCTGGCTTCGCAGGTCAAGACCAAGTTGCGAAACACCGCATCCGGGACCGCCTGGCACGACGCACTCTTTGTTGCTTTTGAGGCGTGTCATTCTGCTGAGCTCTCATGTTACCACACACTGGTGTGATCAGTGATATCGCATCCACTCACGGTACAAACATGAATTGACACCTACCAAATCAAGGTCCCATGACCAGGGGTCCTTTTCCTCCCACTTGTGACTAACCTCGCCATATGTAGGAAGACTTCAAGACTCAAAGTCCGGTGAGATTCATCGTGAACGAAAGCATGGAAGCAGCTGACTCTTTGCGCCCAGGAGCCTTTTCATCCAGCAAAGACACCCAAAGACTGCGTGGGCTGTCACTACCTGCATTCAGCTGACGGTCACTCTGACCCAACAAGTCCAGTCCCGTATATTTTTGTGAGCCCCGTTCATTGCACACGGTTCCACGAGGCTGCATACAAATCACTTCCCAATGTCTTTTAAACAATTGTTTTTCTACTGTTTTGGTATCACCTACAGTGACCCAACAATTATCACTTATCAGTAGAGCATCATCCGAGCTTTTGTTGACGTGCTCTTACAGTCAGACTTTAGACAAAAACGACTTACAGTAGAATCGTAGAACATGCACGAACAACCAAACTTAGAACTTGTGAACTTGTTAAAGGAAGAGAGCAAAGCAAGCGATGCAGCATGATTTCCAGGTTCTTGGCCAGGGGGGCTCTGAATGCGGGGGGCGGTTGGCGGTGTGCCCTTACACTGCACCCAAGGACGTTTGTGAAAGTATATGTTTGTTGTATGTTTGGTGGACATTTGCCATCGATCATCGATTGTTCTCTTCGATTGGGCAATGGCTGAGATATGCTGAGATATTCCAAGCACGGGGGGCTCTCATGGGTTGAGGACATGGAGGTAACTCGAAACTGATTGTAGCATGGAAGGGGTTTCTACTTGAGCATGTCCCATAATAAATGCTTTATGCGTGCCACCTGCCACGTGTGAAGAACTATTTGTTCCAAGTAAGTGTTTGCCCTTTACCGTGCCAACTAACGATGCTAGGCATGTGCAAGTCTGTCAGCGGTTATTGTTAAGCCTTCACACCCGATCTAGAACTTGCAGTGAATTACTACTGATCTAGCACTTGAAGATTCTATGAAGCCCCCAATCCCTCACCCAAAAATGACAGGCAAGGCTCCAAGTTCCTGTCCCAAGCTGAACACTAGATCAGCAGGCACTCGCTCTTGTCTCCAGTCCGCAGGTCTGCGGGGCTGAGCACCTATGCATGGCGGCTCACCCTGCTGTCTGAGGTGTCCCAGTGTCTCATGTTGCAAGATGCAGTGCGGCAAGCTGTCAAGGAATGCCCAGCAAGTGGCCTAAACAGTCCACGAAGAAGGCTTCCCAAAGCAACGCCTCCACAGCATGGCAGGTGTGGAATGGCCAAAAGACTGCCTTTCTAAGCACTTTCACTTTGACTTTGTTGCCTTCGTGTATGGCTTGCCATACCATGCCTCCACTCTCCTCTGATGTGCATCTTGGTTGTCAGCCAGTGGCCAAGTTTGAAGCTTCTGCGGTGGCCTCTCGTTCTTGCGCATGTCAAAGAAAAATCAAGAATGAATAATGAAAGTCAGAAAAGTGAAACCGAGTCCAGTCTGTTGCAATTCGCAATGGACCACCCAGGTCGCCCACTTGCCGGTTTGCCCGGTTGGCCCCTCTGAGGTGAGCGCCCAAGAGCGACCGAGCTCTCACCCAGGAAGGCCTCGATGCGCTGCACAAGGTCCTTGGTTGGTTAGAAGGCCAGGCTTGCGGCGCTCCTCGCTACAAGTGTCCGGCCAACAAAACTTATTGAACACCTTCCGATGCGAAAGGGGCTAAATTGGAAGCAGGTCTGTGGCCAAGGGTCTCCAGGAAGCTCTCGCGCATGGCCCAGGAGTGACCTGCAGGCCCGCCCTGTAGATTAGATACAAAACCCCTTTATTAATGACTCCGCTGTTGGATCCAGCTCGTATGCACATGGTCCCATGGTGTAAGAGTCTCCAGACTGCAAATGCACCCACTTGGCACCCATGCACCCCCTAGTCGACTAGGTAGGTCCCCCTGCGGGCATCTGAGCGCTGGAGGTGGCCGCAGCTCACTGCCCGCCGGCGCCACCAGTAAGCTCCCCAGCCCACCCTGACACCGACAGGCAGGGCACTGGACACCACTGGAGGCCAGGCTCAATAGTAGTGGTGATCGCATGTGGTATTATGCAGTAGGCCCCCCTCTCAAACCCCCAAAAATAATTGAAAACATATTCTGACTACCCTGCACATCGTTTCCTGAAAATTATTCCTGGGGTTCTTTAACTTTAGTTGCTGGAAAAATCAATGCTAGAACAAATCCCAAGATACAAGCTAAGGAATGGTTTTGCATAGCAACTAGGCATTGAGTACAGGAACCAACCCAATAGCCTTAAACCTTAGCAAGCTTTCAAACCCTAGACCAGGAGCCTTACTAGTATTTGCCCTGCTGTATCCTATCCCCCAACGAATGAAATTATTGCAGGGGGGTTCAGTTCTGCCTTGGTTGTGGAATGTTATATCCTTTCCTACCAGCCCCTGGATGCAAGACAGAAAAGGTGTGGCAACCAGGCATCACCAGAACCCTTACCACTACTTGCCCTACCACCCGCCATCTCCTCAGCAAAAGGTAAGTTATTCCAGAGAGGGGTGGTTGGATGGTTGGTTGGTTGGTTGGTTGGTTTGCTTGGTTGCTTGGTTGCTTGGTTGGTTGGATGGTTGGATGGTTGGATGGTTGGATGGTTGGATGGCTGGATGGTTGGGTGGTTGGGTGTGGTGGTTGGATGGTTGGATGGTTGGAAGGGTGGGTGGTTGGAAGGGTGGATGGTTGGAAGGGTGGATGGTTGGAAGGGTGGATGGGTGGATGGGTGGTTGGGTGGATGGTGGTAGTAGTGGTAGTGGTAGTGGTAGTGGTAGTCGTAGTAGTAGTAGTAGTAGTAGAAGAAGAAGTAGTAGTAGTAGTAGTAGTAATAGTAGTAGTAGTAGTAGTGGTAGTAGTAGTAGTATGGTAGTATAGTAGTAGTAGTAGTAGTAGGATAGTAGTAGTAGTAGTAGGATAGTAGTAGTAGTAGTAGTAGTAGTAGTATAGTAGTAGTAGTAGTAGTAGTAGTAGTAGTAGTAGTAGAATAGTAGTAGTAGAATAGTAGTAGTAAAATAGTAGTAGTATAGTAGTAGAATAGTAGTAGTAGAATAGTAGTAGTAGAATAGTAGTAGCAGTAGAATAGTAGTAGTAGTAGTAGAATAGTAGTAGTAGAATAGTAGTAGTAGTAGTAGTAGTAGAATAGTAGTAGTGGTAGAATAGTAGTAGTAGTAGGATAGTAGTAGTAGTAGTAGTAGAATAGTAGTAGTAGTAGTAGTAGTAGTAGTAGTAGTAGCAGTAGTAGTAGTAGTAGTAGAATAGTAGTAGTAGTAGTAGTAGTAGAATAGTAGTAGTAGTAGCAGCAGCAGTAGCAGTAGTAGTAGTAGTAGTAGCAGCAGCAGTAGTAGTAGTAGTAAGATCCTGTCCACAGCCGCCACTCACTGAGGCCCCAAGACTGTTGCAAAGAGCAATTGAGGAAAAAAAAGGTCCCTGTTCGAGACACTGCCTATTCGGCAGACTAGTTATACTGCTTTCGTGTAAAGCCTTAGTGTTCCTTAGTGATCCTGGAAACCAGGAATGCCTGCGCATGAGTATGTATTTACTTATCTAAAGACTATTTAGTGGATTGTGGATTAGTAGCGATGGCCTCCAACCTACTAGCGATGGCCTCCAACCTAGTATCCTATAAATATAGGTTTTGTTGAAAATTATTCCAAGGGTCCCTTGACCTACCCCTGCCTTATGTTTATTACTCCAGACGAATATTCTGAAAGGACCCCTAGAATAACTAAATACTGTAAATAATCCAACATGTGATCGCCTGTTGCTCATTGTTTCTACGCCAATTCATTTGATGGTCATCACCCCGTATGGGCTTGGCCAAACTTCTTCGTGTCGCATCGCATCACGTTTTGGCCCCTGGAAATGTGAGCCTTCTCCGCTTTCACCAGCGCTTCAGCTGCTTCAAGGCTCTTGCAGGTGCCCAAGTTCTTCAGTGCGTGGCACACAGCCACCATGCCTTCATGCGACAAAAAATCACAAGCACTATCACATGCCTACTTCAAAAATTTGATGCCAAGAGGCGATCCCAATGCAGATGCAAGTGCAATAATCATAGATTGATTCCGTCGGATAAAGCTTCAGGGTCGGTCTAAGCAGTGAACCTTGAATCTGACAGGTCTTGTTTTCTTGGACCGGTGTTTGGCCTCGAGGCTCTGCATCTTCGACTACGGGCTCTGCCCAAAGGTCTCGCAGAACTGCCAATGCCTTGCAGCGTTAGTTTGCAGTCACATGGCTAAAAATTCGTGAGTTATCTACCATCCAAACTGCGTTGTCATCTCACTTAAGCTCAGGGCAGCCCAGCAAGAGTAGGCAACGGGTTGTGGGGCCTCCACCTTCAGCGATGCCGGAGTCACCCATGGATCCGTGGTGGAGCATCATGAAACGTCGCCACCGACTCACCGTCAACTCCCTCCCGCCGCAAGCTGCCACAGCAACGAGTGCATCGCCGCCGAGCCACACATGGCACCACCGCCAACTGCCGCTGTAAGGCCGCCTCAGCGAGCTGCACCCGGGTAGGCGGCTCGATGCCCAAGCTCTTCAGCCTAAGCCATGCACCATGCACAGCATGTACAAGGACACTTAAATCATGTTCAAAGCATTTAACAGCAAGTGCCAGTAGCATATGCTTTTATATAAAGAATATATGTATACTATTCTCCAAGCCTCCGAGCCCACAAGATTGGTCGGAATGGCGATTTCTCTCTTGAACATGACACGCCGACACTTCAATCTCGACAGTGGTTAATGCAATATAAATCTGGATGAGAGAACATGTCCACGAATGGGCGAATCAGACTACAAGTAAACGAGTGGCAGCTGCAAACCCATTGTGTCCAGGCTGGATTTCATTGCAGGCGGCCTTGGCACGCTCAGACACACACTGGATCCCACAGGCTCCCACAGGTTGACTCGTTGATGTCTACCCGTTTGAGTGGTACCCTAGATTGAGAGCCATAGCCTAGCAGCACACTAGTCTATCCAAGATTATCCAAGAGGTTTTTGGATGTGTGGCATGTTTCGACCAAAGCCTGCGCACAAGTTGCCAGCTAAGCAACAAGAGCCGAAGGGCTCCGTGTGCTCCCAGCACGTGTTGCCAGCGTTCCTGAGGAAACCACGGTGCTGATCGCTGCTTGCGCCGTCTTAGGACCAAGGCTCTGAAAGTGCACTGCAAAGCCCCAAATAAATGGGACCCTCTTCCAATCGAGCGCAGGGGCGCGACCTGCATGAGGAAGACCCTCAATCCCTAAAAGGGTTGACAAAATGTCACTAAAACATTGCCTGGAAGATTCATCCTTGTCTTGAAGTAAGGGGAAGAGCGGCAGCGAAGGCAGCTGAAGGAGCAAGTCCACAGCCTGGTCAACACTCCGAAGCTTGTAATCTGGGATGGCTTGCCCAAATCAAAACCTTTGAGTATAAATCACGCTCAAACTTTGCTTCACTGAAACGTCCCTATGTATCCGGAGTGGGCTGCCCAGCAATTGAAGTCTGGCTTACATGCTTCCACATCACAGTATACCCACACCAAGCCTCGTTGCCTTCCTCTTCGCCCGGACGCACAATTGTACCAAGCAGGTTGTACCTACACTTTGTGCGCCAAGCTTTCTGACAGAAGCTCTTGGCGCTCACATTGACATGTGTTTTCAGCAAGCTACTTCGCTAAACCTCCAAGTTGCAACGCCGCGACGTGCCGGAGTCCCTCAGAGCTTCCTCTATCCCAAAGAGAAGCGACCCACCCTGGGGCTAGGCACTGGAGCTCAAAACAGCCAGAGCATGTTTGTCCAGCCTTGTGGCCAAGCACCACCCTGGTACGCAAGGCATTCTCCCAAATGTTTCGCAGCAAAGTCTTCAGCGCCCAGACGCCGCAACAAACGCTCCTGGGAATGATGTGTTGGGAGGGTGATGGCGAAGGTGGGTTGCTGGGTGGCTTCTCTGGCGCGTCCTCACTGGAGTCACTGGCATCACAAAGGGAGCGCCCACAACTTGCACTCCTTAGTTGAGCATTGGCAGCGACAAAACAAGTACTTCCAGAGAAGCACCAACACAACTCACCCGCCACCGGCCACACACTTATGGATACGCATACTGACTGAGGCCCATCAATGTTCAAAGGCCATCAAAACCGAAAGCTCCGACGATCACGCGACAGGTTGACGACGTTCGTGCGCGACTGCAAATGCATTAGCACTTTAGCGCCACCTGAGAAGACCTGCAAACAGCCTGAGCAAGGGCGGACCACTAGAGTCAATGTGTTCATCATCTTCTCGCAGGTACGTGCAATCTGCGTCCAGATTGCATATCACAGCAAACTTGAAGTGTCTTCGTTGAGCGGTGACTTCAAGGATGCCCACCGCTCCCCTGCTGAAATAAACGAAAAAACAATTCAAAAGAATCCCTGTGAATACAAGGGGCACACACACACCGAAATGGATTGTGTGCATTGTATGTGTATGTATATATATATATATATCACCAAGGCACACCAAGTCCGGAGGCATCAACTCGCTGGCACGACGCAAAGGACCACCTCCTCGAAGCAAGACCTGCTTTGCGTGCATGGCCCATCGGGGTCCCGCGAATCTTCCGGAAAAAAACAAGAAACATACAAGCTCCTGACATGGGTTAAGAATACGTAAGACCTTCACTACATTGACCTAATGACACAAGCCCTGTTATCCTTTCTCACTTCTCCGGTCTTGAGTCCCCCTGATTCATGTGAGATTGACGCTTCGCATGGATTCTCCGCGGCGAACCTCCCCAGGCTTTCGCAAGTCGCCATTGGAAGTTTGCACGCCTCGTCCGCTAGCTATAGGCTCATAATTTGCAACCGAACTGTTTCGACAAAAGCTAGTTAGTTGACGACAAAAAGCATACTTGTTCTTAGAAAGAGCGAGCTTTTCACATCCTTTTAGTCGGTAGAGTTGCATGCTTGACTTTGCGCTTCATTTTGCACTTCTTTGGTACTTCATAGCCCTTCCCTCACACAGCCCTCCACTGGCGCCAAGGCGCAAGACACGTCGGCGAGCCTCTCCTCAGACACCCCCAATCTGTCATAGCAAAGCCAGTGTTGTTGGGGCAACATAGTCAACATTGACATACACGACGTCCTACTCTGACTCTTCTGACCAACGCTTGCATTGCAAATCAAGGCACAAGGATGCCTTCTCTGGCCACTCGCCAGAATGGATCTGCTACCGGCTCTCCTCGGTGGCTAAGTTGGCTTCCAACAGAACACATGCTAGGCCATTAAGCTGAATCGTGTCAACATCTAAATTGAATTAAATTGAGGGCATCTCAGATCTCAGAACATGCCTGGCTTCTTGCTTGGTAAAATCGAGCCACCCAACAGCTGCAAAGCACTCTGTGAGATCTCTTTGGAGCTCTGGCAGGCGCCTGCAAAAGCCTGACAAATTCACAAGGCAGGGCCATTGGCAGGTCCCATTCTCTAGCCTTCTTGCAAGGTATTGACTATTTGATGCCTGCCTTTCACCCCTCCCTCGCTCTCGCTCCCTTTTCTGAAGGTTGCAGTTTCACAGAGTCTCACCTTCGCCGATTCCGCATCGTGATCAACTCGCCTCTGGAAGGGCATCCCTCACGGCTCGATTGGCCAGAGATCCCCGGTGCAAATCACCTGAGTTCGCGTTGGTCAAGCGAATGTGCATCTGCGAATGTCGATCTGAATCTGAGTGTGGGATCTTTTCTGAGTCACCTGTTCAATCCAAGGATCTCCGATTGGCCACCAAGTCGAAGCAGTCACAGTGCAGCGCGAAGCCAAATCCCACCTGCCCTTAGACTTCGGGACCCTACATATCATATATTCGACAGAGACCTCACCGCTTCCCTCTCTCTCTCTCTCTTGTTGGTGACCTGCTCACTGCATCTCAAAGCTGAGGCTCGGATTGGCAAAGAGCAGAACAGTGGCTCACAACGACCACCCTCATCGGCACCAACCTTTGAGGGCGGTGTAAGAACCTCCCGTCTCTGACTTCTGGTTTGGCTGATTTCATCGTGTGTTCACTTGCTGCGCTCTTAGGGTGGAGGCCATTTCTACTACGTTCTAGTCCATCGCTCTTAGGTTGGAGGCCATCACTCTAAGGG
>CAXAMN010002147.1:281151-293433 GCA_963970005.1 Durusdinium trenchii
CTCTAAGGGTGGAGGCCATCGCTCTTAGGTTGGAGGCCATTTCCATTGCGTTCTAGTCAATCGCGCTCTAAGGGTGGAGGCCATCGCTGAGGCCATCGCTCTGAGGGTGGAGGCCATCACATCGCTCTTAGGGCGGAGGCCTCCACCCTAACTGAATCTCTTGGGGCCCCTCTTCGGTTCAGCCATGGTTCTCTACCCCTTGTCTTATTGAGAGATGAACGTTGAACAACAAAGGTGCTGGGAAGGCCAAGACCAAATCTGCACTGGCATTGGCGGTTCCACGTATTCCAAGACCTCAGCACAAACCAAGCTGTAAGACCAGTACAGAATCCCATTGCGTACAATGATTTGACATACGCAGGACTTTGGTTTGGCCCCCCTGATACCATTGACAGAGTTCTTGCTTTCAGCCAAGCCTCTACTTTCTACACTCGCTTTGTGGTGGTGGACGAGGTACCGATGCTCCTGCTTCATTGACAATTCCTCCCCAGTTTGCTCAATGACTACCTGAGACATGGGCAGCATTTCTCCGGCAAAGAAGGCGCAAAGGACACACACCGCACTAAAGAAAAACATCCAAGGATCAGGCAGCTACGGACCTCACTTGCCGCGCCCTTGGCACTCATACAATCGCAGGCACCGTTCAAATATGCACATGCCAATCAATGTTCCCAAGGACTGGATTGAGTCGCTGAAGTTGAAATCGGTTTGGTCTCCTACAACAGCCAGCCAAGAAACTCCTCGGTGAAAACGTCACCAAGTCGGCGCAATAATCTGCACAGGTCTTGCGCCGCAAGAATTCAAATGGAGTTTGACGAGCTGGTTCACACTGCATTGCCAATGCCAGTAGGGTGAAACCAAGTGCACATGTTGATGGAAGCTCTCTGAAGAGCGCCTGGGAGGGTGATTCACTTGCCGAAGTAGTTCCTTGGACAAGGCAGCACACAGCGATGTTCATGTTTATGGTAGACACCGACAACTGCGCTTTTGGCACGAAGTTCGCCTTCAAAGCCTTGTGATGCAAAAGGATAGTAGCCATAGTAGCCAAGAGGCGACGCAGCGCAGCCTGCGCAGGAAAAGCAACGAAGCCCGCCCTTGTGCCGAGAGTTCATCCATCTCCTTCGGAGCAGCAAGTGAGCCCTTCAGAGCCTCTCCCACTTGCTGAGCCCAACATGTCTAAGGTAGTCCCATTCCCATAGCTGGCTTCTCCTGACCAATTGCTGCAGCAAGACCCGGAGAGCGGAGAGGCAAGAAAAGAACCTTAGGGTGATTGGGTGGCACGAGACCCTGAAACTGTCCTGTAACGCACCAACCGAGGCAGTGAATCCAAATAAAATCACCCCCGTTTATCTATGGGGGGGGGTCACCCCCCCTAAACCACAGAAACGGTTCCACCATGTTTTGCGTTTTGGTCAGAAACCACAGAAATGGTGCACGCCGATAGCATCAGCAGTCTTTTTTCGCATCGCTCGGTTTCGTTCACATGGATCGCCCTTCTATTTTCCTCTCTATCTTGTCTTTCTTCCTTTCTATCTTGTCTTCTTTGCGTCATTTCTTTAACTATATATATTTATGCATATATTGATACTTTTCATTTGTTTTCCTTCCGTCCTGTCTTTCTTGCCTTCTTCAGTTGTCCCGTGGCACCCTGCAGCGCCGCTCGGCGCCCGCTCGGCGCCCTAAGCTTCCTTCCTTTCCATTCTTCCGTCCATTCTTCCTTGCCTTCTCTTTCGCTGTCCCGTGGCACACTGTGGTTGTCCCGCAGCACTCTGCAGCGCCGCTCGGCGCCCGCTCGGCGCCCAAAGCTTCCTTCCTTTCCATTCTTCCGTCCTTTCTTCCTTGCCTTCTCTTTCGCTGTCCCGTGGCACGCTGCAGCACCGCTCAGCGCCCGCTCGGCGCCCTAAGCCATTCTTCCGTCCTTCTTCCTGGCCTTCTCTTTCGCTGTCCCGTGGCACACTGCAGCGCCGCTCGACGCCCGCTCGGCGCTCTGAGCGCCGCTCCGCGCCCGCTCGGCGCCGCTCGGTTCCCGCTCGGCGCCCTAAGCTTCCTGTCTTTCCATCGCTCCATCCCATCTTTCTGGCCTTCTCTTTGGTTGTCCTGTGGCACCCTGCAGCGCCGCTCGACGCCCGCTCGGTTCCCGCTCGTTTCGCGCTCGGTTCCCGCTCGGTGCCCTAAGCGTCCTGTCTTTCCATTGTTCCATCCTTTCTTTCGGGCCTTCGGTTTGGTTGTCCCGTGGCACCCTGCAGCGCCGCTCGGCGCCCGCTCGGCGCCCTGAGCTTCCTTCCTTGCCATTCTTCCGTCCTTTCTTTCTTGATCTTTCTTGCCTTCTCTTTGGTTGTCCCGCAGCACCCTGCTGCGCCGCTCGACGCCCGCTCGGCGCCGCTCTGTTCCCGCTCGGCGCCCTAAGCTTCCTGTCTTTCCATTGTTCCGTCCTTTCTTTATGGCCTTCTCTTTGGTTGTCCCGCGGCGCCCTGCAGCGCCGCTCGACGCCCGCTCTGGCGCTCCGCGCCCGCTCGGCGCCGCTCAGTTCCCACTCGGCGCCTTAAGCTTGCTTCCTTTCCTTTCTTAATCCGCGCCTTTCTTATTTCATGTTTTGATTCATTCTCTTTCTTTCTTCCTTTCTTCTTTGCCTCGTTTCCTTTATTTATTTATATATATATATTCTTTTTCCTGATATAGATGGAAGATGATTGGGCTTGGACATGAACAGATGGTTCCATCTACTTAATCGATGAGGGCGGCTCACGCGTGCAGAGGAACCGCGATCCTGGAGCCGCAAGTAAAGCAATGAGTCTTTCTGAAATTGTTTGCGTGGCCAGGAAGTTGTTGAGGGGTGGTTTTCATGGGGGTTCACAGCGGTGGGATTGAGCCCATGGAGCAAGATTGGGAATGCTGATTCTCAGCCAAAAAATAGTATACATTAACATAAAGTTATCATAAGCTATCAATAAATACTCCGTGATTCTTTTAGTATCAAGCATCGCGTCATGTTAACATGTTGCATACATTTATTCCATCAACTGAACTACCTCAAGGAATAACAGTTTTTTAGGGGTGCAAGGTATGTGGAATAATTTTCCTATATTCCAGGCGGTCTCCAGGGGGGTACCCCCAGGTATGGGCTATCCGAAATCCCCATTTCAGATCCAAAACCCGCTGACAGCAGCCAGAGGGTTTTTAACACAGGAATGCGACTCTGGGTGGGATTCTGTGTTGCTTGTCAAGTGAAATCACTTTCAGGGCTTCGCTTGAAGAGGAATGTTGATTTACATCAGGTTCTATAGGTTCTGTAGTGTTTCCTGTGCCCTTTTCACGAAGGTGGGCTCCGGTAACCCCCCCGCTGAGGTCCTCGAAAGAGTTTCGGAACCCCGGTGCTCCAAAAGGACCGCAAAGTAACCCTTCCAGGTCGTCCAATTTTGCACTTGTTTGGCGGGGCTTGTTGGCGCTGCTGCTCAACATCCTTGTCCCGTATTGTGTTTGGAAGGATGTCTCTTTTAGCTGATGAGACTTCGCTGTGTTGTTCACGCGCCCAATTCAATTTTCCCTCTGCGGAATCCACCCAAGGCTCATAATCATCTTCCTACTCATCATCAATGCAGTCCTCTTCTTTTTCCTCCTCCTCCTGCCCCTGCTCCTCGTTTGCCCAGCACATTTTCCAACACGCTTTCAAGTTTTAGAAGAGGGTCAAGTCATTCACATCTTCCCCTTTCCTACACCACCATGTTCATCCCTTTTTTTGTCGCGCCACCACCAGCCTGCTTTTACCAGCCACGCTAGCTTTCGTTCCTTAACCCTGTCCTCAAGTGTAAGTTGCAGGCCTGGCCCGTAAAGAAAAATATGCGGGTTGGAGCATCTGTCATTCGTAGAAGCCTTTGGCAAAATAACTATTCATGTTGATGGGCTGCGGTCTTGGTTTGGCAGGGTCTGGTTTGTCAAGCAGGCCTACGTAGGTCAGGTTGTCAGGGTTTGCGCACGGGCAATAGGCTTGGTCCTTGGTCGGAGACTGGCGTGAAACGCTCACATTGATGACTGTGGTATTTGTTCTCAGTGATTTGTGTGGAAGGTCTTGGTGTATAGGTGATGTCTGGGCAGGCTCCCTTTGAATCAGAGTCTTGGGCCAAACATTGTCAGGCTTGGAAGTACTTCGTCCAGGTTGCAGCCTTCGTCCTCGTGGGCCCAGAGTTGCCTTCTGAAGGGAGCGGTACTTGGCGCTGGTGTAGCTGTTGGCTACCATTGGTAGGTCTTCATGTTGCTTGCAGGTTGCACCGTATATTTGCTGCAAGATGTTGTGAGTGTTGTCCGTTTATGTCCACGTCGGTCTGTCCCGGTGTAACTTGAAGGTATATCGTAACTTTGCAAATTCAGTATGCCTGCCAATGAGATTGCTTCCAGAGACGCATGATAGCCCATGATCTCTAGATGTGCTACCCGCTGCCGGCGGGTAGCGCGTCTGGGGTCTGGGCAGCACGTCTAGAGGCTCCCGCATGGCCCTTGGATGTTCTCAGTCCGATTGAATCTTTCAGTCAGGACTTCTGCAAGTGGGTGAATGCTTCTGACTGGCCTCCTGCCTTCCCAGACAAGTGGCTGAGCTCGAAAGAAGAGAAATGTCCAGTGGCCGGTCCAACCAGTCTTTCTCAGATCTCTGCGGATTTGAGTACTTCCAGCGGTTGGCGGGAAGTTGTGGCCGCAACAGTGATGGAGAAGGTGAGGCAGCTCGAGGCGGCGCGCACATGGGGACCTCCGCTGAGCCTCCGTGCCTTGGTCTTTCCTGCTGACCTTTTTTTAGAGAACACCAAATATCAACTATATTCTCCTGGACATTTCCCTATGGCATGACTAGCGTCAGCCCATGTCGGCCCTATACAAAAACAATTTTGTAATGAAAGTTTGCTGGGATGGTGGCCTTTGCGGAATGGGAATTGTCGAAGACCAGCTTCAGGATCCCATAGATTTTGTAGCAGAGCACATTTTTGTGATGAAAGTCTTTTTGTAGAGCTCCAGTTCGTTTGGAGCTGCCATTTTGTAATGACCCTATGTTGGAGCATTGTCAGGGGTTTGCATACGTGTGATATTTTCAGCATGTTTGGTTCATCACGGAGATCCTACATGTTGAACCTTGTAGAGAACTGCACACTGTTGGATAATGTTGGATAGAGTGGGATATCACAGGCACAAAATTGGTGGATTTTGACGTCGCGGCAATCATTTTGTAATCCCAAATCCCCAGGAAAAATTCTTGGACTGAAGCCGTGCATTTTGCGCCATTCCAAAACCCTTAATGTTGTAATTTCCATTACAAAAAGACGGGACCCACCTCAGCCTGGAAATGTACAAGGGTATTCATGGGTATTCAATTATGGCTACATACGGTATATGTGTTGAGATGTGCAATATATGGTGCATGTCGACGTCCCTCTTCTCCATGTCACCTCCATCAACCACATCGTGCCCGCATATTGGAGGCGATGGAAGCGGGCAGAAGTTCACCTTCACGACTGGGCATCAGAGAGCTGGCAGTCTCCACGTGTACCTCCTCTGGCACTGGTATGTTGACCGCGAGGACTGAGCTACCTGTGTGGGGGATCATGTTGTCCAGCTGATTTCTCGAACTGAAATAAAGTTGGTGAAAAGATTTACCAACTGCATTTCCTTTGGGGAAAGAGGTTTGTATCACCTGACTAGCTTTTAAGCTGAAAACACAAGTTTTTGTTTTTTCTCTCGTGCTTCATATCATTTTGCAGCCACTGATCACTGGCAGGTGGAACCTTGGGCAGTGGCAATGGCAGCTTCAGTGCCATCAACTGTGAGCAGCGTGACGGCAAGTGAGGCTGCAATCCAGGGTCTCTCGCAGGCCAGTCGGACCCAGTACCTCTCTACTCCGTTCACGCCCTACACCTTGCGTCTGTTGATGGCCAAGCAAAATTGGACACTTGAGGCGCCTTTCTCGCATTATAGCGTACCCCATGGATGAGCACGGTTACTCGTGGTATGATCATTGCATAATATTGCATATTGTTGCCGTTACGCTTGCACATGTGGAGAAGTATCTAGGTTTGCTGGACCCTAACAACTTCCAAACAATGGGGTTCTTGCTCCTTTGTCTGAGGAGTTCCGTTCCATTTGCAGGGAGCGTTTGCCAGACTTGGTGAGTGACCAGACGTTGTTTCCTTGGTCAAGTTTGTCCTTGCTCATGACGCGAGTCGCCACAACGTGCTTGGAGAAGATCAGTGCCATGAACAGCAAGGCGCACTGTTGCTGTCTCTTCCCGATCAATTGGTTCAAGGACCAGGGGGTCCTGCTGCAGACTTCGAGGGAGACTGATGACGGCAGAACAACAAGAGCTGTGGGTATCCAGATTGCTTCATGAGGCTTGCGCTGCTTCCAAATGATCATTTTGCTTCAGTGGGGAATCTGCGATTTTCACCAGAACAGCGCATCAAAGTCCTTTCCGGAACATCTTGAAACATAAGCCGTATTGATTGGTGCTTGCGACGAACAGACATTTTTCAAAGCTTATTGAGCATCCCCATGCTCTTTAGGGGTGGGTTTGGAAGTTTCATGCATGAGCACCATGCCACCGTCTCACCCCATGCCAGATTGAGATGCACATCTTGGAGAAGTTGCAGGAATTCTCCTTGGAGGAGATTGATGTCACCACTTTGCGGCAGAACGTTGCCGGACTGCTGCGCCACTTTGAGCCCAAGTGGCGTGCCCGTATCCGTGATGCTGCCATCCAGTTCTCCCAAGCATTCCATGCCAAGTTCTCTTGGAGCGATGATGAGAAGGACAGGTTGAGAGCAGCCTTCATCGCTGGAGATATAGACTCAGCCATGCGGCATGCACCCAACAGCTGTGGGTCTTGGCCATGCGTGAAGTCTTTGCAGAAGGCGCGAAAGCAAGCCGCTGAAGCGAAGAGATTGCAGCAAGTAGAACAGGAAGTGAAGATGACGCAGGAGGCTTGCAAGAAGGCTTGGGGCGCTGTGGATTGCTCCGAGAAGGAGGCCAAGGAAAGGAGCCAGCACTTTGCCGCGATGCAGATGAGCCTTTGAAGGTGAGTGGTGGGGCATTTCTCGTGCATGTTGAGGAATGACCATTATTTAAAGTTCTAATCAGAGCTCTGGTTGAGACCGGCGCATCCATGCCAGCGTCTTACTCTCATGATTTCTCATGCATGTTGCACCGGTCAGGAAGATGGCGCAAGAGAGTTTCGAAAAGTCCCATGATGATTGGGAAGGTGCAGTCGAGAAGGCTCGAGAGCTGGTCGCTGAGAAGCTTGAGAGCCGTGAGGCCGCCCACAAGGCGAAGGTGGAGGTCAGTACACCCAAATGCTACACGGCATTGCCCCGAGATGTGATGCGAAAGCTGGATGGCGGCCGTCGTGGGGTGATGTGGCAAAATTACGTGACAAACTGACATATTTTGCTCTCTTTGTGATCATTGTGTGAGGATCTGATGTAGTGATGTAGGATATGCGCGACCACCACATGGCTCATGTAGCTTCACCAACAGGTAGCATCTTGATCTGCCCCCTCTTCATCCTCACATAGGGGGCCCAACTGAAGCGGTAGTGTTAAAAGCCTGTTTTTCTGGTCAATTCCACCACTTAAGGGGGTATGGGGGGGTGGAACCAGACTGAAGTTCCAGGGGGTGACCCCCCCCACTTATTCCACCACTTAAGGGGGGGTGATCAAATAAACTACTGTGGAGTTTTGGTGTCCAGGGCACAGTGCGTCCAGCTGCATGTGCTTCCGTGACCTCTGGCGGCAGAATCGCCAAATCGTCCTTCTCTAACCTGACAAGCTGCGGGATGGGAAGGCGGCACAATCTACATAGCCAGCCAAGAGACCAAGTCGGAGTCACATATCCTGGGTCCAAAGGCACATGAGAAGCCTACAATGAAACTTCATAGGCGATGTTTGTTTGGGAACACACAATGACAAGCTTCCGATTGCATCTGGCGCTTGAGACCTGGAGTCCGAAAGGAGCTTGAATTGAGCTCCCGACCAAGTTTTCCCAGCGGCCCTGCCACGTCAAAGACAAAAGTAAAGCCCTGGCGGTGGAAAACTCGAAACGCCTGCAGTAGGCCTTGGGTTGTTCAGGGTGGTAGGCCGAGGCGGCTAGTAGCTTGCATAAGTAGCTATAGTAGTAGCAAGTGGTGCTAGAGTGCTAGCGCAGTAGGAAGGAAGCTGCTAAGTAGTACAGTGGAAGAAGGGTGAAGGGTCTGCAAGGAAGCTCCCTCTCTTTGTGCCCCCCTGAAGACAGTGGGGAGTGATTCCGTTACTGTATTCTTCTTGGACTTACTGCATTCTCCCATCATGTGTAGAATTTCAGTTCAATCTCCCGAAGCACCAACCAGCCCCCGCCTTTGAGAGCACATGAGCACGGTCGCTGACTGTGAAAACTGACTTGAAGCCGATTCCTTTGCCTGCACAAACAACCAAACGTCTACAGTACAGTACTTCCAGCTTGCGGCATAGTTGTAGGCCGCCCTGCCCCATGGACCCAAGATAGCAGGATATGCCAGAAAAAGGATTGCTCTCTGATGCCCGAGCTGCAACCAATCGATCCTCCTTCTACCCCAGGTAGGGGCTTCTTCTTTGAAGAGGCCGAAATATCACAAAGGGCTGTTACGTCTCCTGGGTGCGACAACAACGGACACGAGGTGCCCAAGGACTTCAACACAATTGCTTTGTGCCACAAACCAATCACAAGGTGCCCAAGCTCAAGAATCTGTCAAGTTGCGCTCACTGAAGCCTGCTTCGTTGTTCTCCTAGGCTAAGATGTCATGGCCTGCAAATCCCCAACCTGGTCGGTTTGCGTGTGGAATCTTGCCTTTTGTGCCCTTGTCTGCCACAGGTCCGTGCTACTTTCAGGATTTCAATCCAAGAAACAGGCGGAATCGCGTGAGGCTCAACAGGGCTCGAACAACTTTTGATCGGATGCATCCAGTTGGACAACTTGTTTGATGCTCCAAGGCCCAGTGACACTGATGAAATAGCCATGAGGAAAGGCCACAGAGGGTCGCCCAAGTCGAAGGCTTAGCCGTGGCTCTTCCAACTCCTGAAGGATCAGTGCTACATTTGCTACACGATCGTGAGTAAGCAAACGCAGCTCTTGGGGTGACAGTGTCTCCAGGATACCTCGCCAGCACCGCCAAAACTTACTTACATCATGGAGTATGCACGTGCAACCTGGCGACCTTGAGCAAACCAAGAGGGACCCCAACGTCGGCCAGCGGCCAGATCTAGCAGCATGCCTAGCAGCCTAGCGGTGCCCCTTGATTCCGTTTTGAGATTCCAGGATGTTCTATCTGGTCTCCTGTCGGTCACGGGCGTGTGCATCTTCCGCATTCCTGACGCAAGGTAATAAATTCAAGCATTGTGAGAAGGCCACGCTTAAACGTCAGTCATACTTCGAATTGTGGCAAGATTCTGGATGATCTCGTACAGAAAGTGGCACTCACTTTCGTACAGGTCACTGGCCAGTCTCTCCACCGCGGCGCATAGGCTGTCAGACAGCTGCTGGACACCCTCGCGAACCTGGCAGCATCACATATAAAAATCATGACGCATCATGACACATGCAAGAAAATGCCTCTGCCCTATCTCTGCCCCATCCTCTCGTCCCCAAAATCGAGCTCTCACGTCAAGTGGCATGGGCTGGCAGATCGCAATTGGCAATCAGCCGCCGGCGCCGAAGCTTCGAAATGAAGGCCTTTCCAAAACGGCCGACGATGGGAGCCATCGCTTGGGAAAAAACAATACACGTACAACAAACGCACACCCAAAAATAGCACAAGTAAATCCCTGACCGGCTGTCATTGACTATTAGAAGAATATGCACTTGGCGCCACACGTGTCGTAAGTCAAAAAACCAAAAAAAGAACTCATGACAGAAACAAAAGGAAAAGATATGCAATGCAGTCGTTTTAAAAAGTGACTGGTGGAAAAGGGCAGAAAAAATAGCCTACATGGAGCACTCTGCAAGGCATTCCAGACCTAAAGCCTTGTGGGGCTAAGTCTCTCCAAGTGCGCAAGCTGTGCTTGGGAGCCTAATTTTTCCAGCTCTGCAAAGAAAAAGAACACATCATCCAATGTAAGGGAGCTTTGGTTTTGAGGCTTGAAAGCCTCCTACTTGGCGGTCGGGTGAGATCACTCATCCTCGTGCTGCTCGTGCTAAAGAATCGCGTGAAGTCACGTATGCGCCCGGAACCTTAGCTCAGAGCCTTCTGAACTGAACCGTTGGCCACTTACACTTGGAGTCCCTTCTGGAGCCCATCCGGAAATTCGCCGGGCCTCCTCAGAGGAAGCAACCTCTGCAACTCCTTCGGAGTTGGTGCTCACTTCGGTCGAGACTCTCGCATCACCATGAGGAGTGTGCAGCTTCTCCTGACAGTGCCCGGTCTGAGCGACAAATGCTTCATGAATAAAGGTGGCGGCATCGCGCAAGCATTGAAACAAGTCAGTATATGGTGCTTTGACATTTGACTGACCTCAACTCCAACCTGGATGTGGGATCAGCTTCACCTAACCTACCCCCATGCCCACAAGAAGCCGTAAAGTCTCCTGCTGCTGGGGCTGTGTTGCAAGACATGCTGCTTGCACCTTGCAACCAAAAGCCGGAGCACAGCGGCCAAAATGCTCCAAAAGGGCCATGTGCATCGTTGCGCCACATTGAGCGAGACAAAAGAAGAGAAAAAACGAAGGAAAAGAGCAGCACGTGGATGGCCTCCGCCTCCTCTGCACGGCGCTGCGCCTCGGAGAGCTGTGCTTCCAAAGCCTCCAAGCCTCGAAAAGTGCAGCCGGGTAATGTGCAGCCGATAGGGAACTTAAACTAGCAAAACATTACAAAGTAGATAGGGAACTTGAGAGAGGAGGGGGTGAACGAAAGGTAGCCAGCAGCTACCATATGTCATGGCCGTGTGTGTGTGAGAGACAGTTGCAAAAGTCACCGCCCCAAGCTTTCTTTTGCGCAAGCCTTGCAAGAAGACTCAATTCTAGCATGACACCACCATGATGACACCATACTTGCCTCATCATGTTTCATCTTCCAAAAGATATGGTGGTGGCGGTAGTGACTGGAGGAGGAGGTGGTGAAGGTGGAGGTGGTGGAAGTGCTGCACCTGCCACATCCGCACGTCAAGTCAAAGTGTTGCGCCCGAGGTCGCATAGGTCCACCGTGTGAGGTCCACCAGGCACAGCACGCGCCACGAAATCCGTGGCGTACAGGTCCGTAAAAGTGCCGCAACGGCCAAGAACTTTGGGAAATCACGGGCTTTTCCAGTCTGGCGGCCATCTCAAAAGTGGACGGTCCATCGCGCTTGGAATCTGTGCCCTCACAACATCGCCGCCACATCACTGAGCTACAAAGTCTGACTGCACTTCGAAGTATACTGAAAACGGACCTCTGGAGGACGATTTACGGGGATTTCGGGCTCTATGAATAACTTGTCTGGCGTAGCACCGCACGCCTGCCACAAAAGTGGACTCAGGGCGTTGGACCTTCAAAACCTGGGAGCCTATAGCGCATGCCAGGACAAGTGAACTCATGTGAAGTCCATGTCTGAAAATGTGCGCGACATCCAATGAGAGCGCACCCTCGAACTCTGCGATCACGCGCAAACGCGGATTCTGCGACCCTGCGCAAGTTCTACATGATCTACTAAAAGCCCAAGGGCGGCCGCGAGCGAACCCTTTAGAGTGTGGCGGATGTTTGGGGAATGAATTGCTATTGTTCACTCATCCTTTTTGCCAAATGACTTGTTTCCATCTCTTGCCGCTCACGCTTGTACGCCTCCTGCAGCGCTGCAAGCCTCAGAACGCGCATGGGGCAGGGTAGATTGGGGTGCTGTATATGTACGGCACATGTGTATGTGTATATATATATATATGTGTGTGTGACCAATATGTGCGTGTGGTGTATATATGGTATTTTATGCATATATTTATTATATATATATATACTTGAGGCCAAGGGGGGGGGCGAAAGCTAGCGCTCCAGAATGGGAAAGTGGAGGGCAGCGAGGTAGGAAAAAACACGGCGCTCTTTTTGGAGGCAGGGGTGAAGAGTCCTTTATATGTGGCTCTTTGCCCGGATCCTCCTGCGAGAGAAGAGAGAGAAGAGAGACGGAAAGACGAGAGACAGAGAGGAGAGAGAGAGAGAGAGAGAGGAGAGAGAGATGAGAGAGATGAGAAAGAGATGAGAGAGATGAGAGAGACAGTGAGACAGTGAGAGGGTGAGAGTGAGAGTGAGCGAGTGCGGCCGCAAGATACGCAACGCTAA
>CAXAMN010002147.1:303433-347936 GCA_963970005.1 Durusdinium trenchii
TTTTTTTGCCCTGCGACGCTATTCCGTTTGCAGTCCTGAGGAACATCTTTGTGGTTCATATTCCATATCTTTTGAATGGCTCACTACAGTCCCGCAGCATTTACTTGACGCTCCGCACTTGAGCCTTCCTACCACCGCTCATGGCTTCTTCTCGTGACCGCACTCCAGCCAACACTACAGGCGCTGAATCTTTCTTACCAGGACGACCTCCCAGTTGGCTCCGCCCCTCTATCCGCACTCAACCAGACTTCCACTCACTCGACTGCTCACTGGACATCCTTTTCATGACTATCCAACAACTTCGCCGCCACCCACTCCACACGGAACCTATGCCGGACCTAACACATTTCCACGATCACAGAGCATACAACATCCTTTACCAGCTACGACGGGACATGGTGCTAATGGACCGCATAGTCCACAGCATTTACCAGGCACGACGCTTGCTAATTCGTCCCGGGAGAGCCTGGACTTCCAGGGCAATACCGCATTGACCCCACAGCACAACTCACCTCCAGCAACCTTGCCACGCTTCACCGTACACCACCCGGTTTCCCTGCGCCACCTGCCCACTCCGACCACTCACCTTCACCTTCTTCACCACCACGCACGCCCCCTGAAGATGCGCAGCGCTTTCACCATTACTGGACTGGCCCCCCACCACGTGACAACACTGACCCCGGCCAGACCAATGACCACCGGGTCCGAGAGCGCTCACGCTCACGTGACGCCCGCCGGGACTAACTCCCCAACCTCACCACAACAACGTGCCTGACAGCAGCCTTGCGCGGAACACTTGCGGCCGGCCGCCACGCTCACTCCTCCACTTGAGAACACTGTTCAGGCCGCGATTGCTGATCCGTATGTTTTCGTCTCACCGACAATCCAAGGCGAGTATTTTTGGCAAAACGTCAGCATCAGCGACTGGTTTTCTCTTTTGCCTTGTCCTTTTCTTTTTCGTTCTCGTTTTTCTCAGGACTTCACTTACCAAGCAGCAGCTGTGTTTTTACACCCGCAGCCCTTTCACGATACCGGTTTCCCCTCCTCTCTATCCCTCACGACGGAGCGCCACATTACCGACATGCTGCTGAGCGCTGATGCTTCGACTCCAACCTCACACTCCCCAGCAACTACCACCATACACACCGATCCACCCACCCCCCACCACGGCTACTTTTTGCCCACTAATCCAATGCCATACATGGCACCCTCAGCCACACATCAACCAGAACTACTACTCCTTTACTGGCTGATCGACACTATTGCAACACTGGTGGACAATCTCAGGCATCACCCCATTGTCCACGATCCCGTCCCCCCCGATGTCCTTTTTCACGAACACACCAGCATACCGACTCTACCGCATTTTTCAATTCCTGCCGGGTTCTCCCGGCTCACCTGGCCACTATCGCATGGATCCGACTGTGACTTTTGCACCGGGCCGCACCAACTACCTTTCCGATCACCCCCCTTCGACCTTTCCACAACCCCACACAACAGTTGACAATCCACCTCTGACACAACCACCCCTCATTCGACATCTTCACACCCGACATCGATCCAGATCTCGGGACCGCCTCCCCCTCACAACACCCACAAACCCAAACCTCTTGACACAACCTCGACAACCTCTAGCAAACATTACCCCAGCAGCCACTGGACAGCGCGGCCAACTACACCGGGCACTCTGGACAGCCTCCACAACTCCAGCTGCTGATCCCTCTGCTTTCGGACCTGCAGCGCATCCTCCCTGAAGCAGCCACATTTTAGCGCAGTCTCACCTCGAACATGCCACTACGGAAAACAATCAACCACCGTTTCCACGCATTACTTTATGTCTCTACAATTTTCTTGTCTCCCTGCTACTTTGCATCTTATCCCCGCAGCCATTTGATCTATCTCAGCTCACTCGTCTACCGCACCGCTCCCGTCCTGATCCCTTTCCACCATGGAGCACGAGTCGCCTGATTGGGAGCGCACGCCTTCAGTGGAGATTGAGATGAAAGACGAGCCAGTAGAGCCACCTCAGATCAAGGCAAAAACAGAAACATCCTCCACCAAAGATATCAAATTTGAAGATGTCAAAACAGAAGAGGACCCCCCCTTCCCTTTCAACACTCCCATGTCCTCCGGTTAGCAGCCTACCTGACAACTCCACCCCACCAGCCAAGGCACCACCAGTCTCACACACCTCCTACCGCAACCTCTCCACACGCACTACCTCCCCTGCCAAACCCAAATCCACTCAACACCACAGCACCACCGCCATCCACGACATCTTCCACAAGCAGTGAGGACCCCATCATCCTCACCACCAACGTTCCTATCCTCCCCAAAGCACGGCCTGGCCACCCGCCACTGAATACCACCTGGGTAGGGCCACCTCCACTACAAGCCACCCATCCAGCCCCACACACCACGAGCCACATCCACAGCATGCAGCCCACACAGACCTTTCTCCGGGTCACCATCCCACGTCCTCAACACAATGGGCACATCCTACCTTTCAACTTCTCCAGCGACATCAAACATTACCTCAACCCTACCACACACCCTACACGACAACCATTGCTCCCTTCTAGACTCCCACCACCCTGTCCAGCTCCACAGCCACTCTTCCCGTCAACCTCTTCTTCAACCACTCCGACCGTTTTTCCACCAGTTCCGCCAATTCCAGATGCACAATTGACCGACCAACAGGCAGCTACCTGCAACATGCTATACTCCGCATCGCTCGACAAGCTGCGGCCGCTGCTGCGATTGAAATGAACCGGGCATCCCGCTGATTGACAGCTTCAGTCTCACCCAACATCATGACTACCTGTTCGCGAAAAAGACACACCACTACTTTCGAGTTTCTGAGATGTGTTCATCGCTCTGAATCCATGGTTGTATCCTTAATCTCTTTCCCATTCCTGCAGCCGTTTTTGGTTTGCTTGTGCATTAGGCCTCAATCGCCCACCTTTCTGCGTTCTGGTTTCTGTATCGAACAACTATGGCACATCCACAAGATGGCGATGACCAATCCGAGATTCTTTTCGTCTTTACCGATGATGCGGAAGACGCTCAATCACCCCCTACCACATCCCCGCCTCCTACGTCTCCACAGGCACCAGTGCCTCCAACCCAGCCACCTACCATTTCCGCAGATCAGGCCTTCTCGACCGAAGTCTACACCCTTCACCCGCCACATGCCGATGGGAGTTTTGACAGACCTCCATATCCACCGTTTTCAACACCTTGCCACTCACACAGCTCTTGGCGAAACACCCATCGGCCATCAACCACTCACTGACACTCTTCCACAACCCGTCCAGCGTATCATCGCCATTTACCACAACAACTTGCAACGCGCACAACAACACACACGCCTCGCCCTCAACGCCATTGACGCACTGGCCCGCTTCCCACCAGCGGCCTATTTCACGGACCCCAACCTCAGCACACCAACGCCAACCCAGCCAGCTTCCTCGCCAAGCCACATTGAACCACTCCGATTCTACCCATTACCCACCACCACCAACAACCACTCCAGCATTCACGATGCCACTACTCAGACTCATTCACCATGGATGTCAGTGCTGGACAACCCTTTTCCCGCCCCCCACCTCAATCAATCACAACAGACTACCCCAAGACCGACTACTCATCACCGCCACACACAAACAGACATTAATGGCATTGTCCACTTACCTGCATTTGCAGGTATCCCAGCCACTCCACCATCCCCGGAGCAATCAGCATCCTCCAATACCACCGCCAACATTCCCAGCACCACTTCACCCAGCCTCACTGCCGCCGCAAACAAGCAACCTCACGAGCGCTGGCAGTACGTCAACCTTATCCCCACTCCTACAGTCACCACTCCGGCGCATCCAGAACTTACTCAGGATTTCCCTGCCCCTATTGGCGGCACCCCACGCAACAAGCGCTCCAAGACCCCCACCACGTTCCACCACCCCTACC
This sequence comes from Durusdinium trenchii, assembly GCA_963970005.1. NCBI lineage: Eukaryota > Dinophyceae > Suessiales > Symbiodiniaceae > Durusdinium > Durusdinium trenchii. The sequence goes on from CAXAMN010002147.1 coordinate 307,400, forward strand.
GCACGCGGCAACCGGATCCACGTTCTGGATCCCCAGTTCCCACCCCCACTGCATCACGTCCAACACCACAACAATTCCTTCCCACAGTGCAACCTCTTCCAAAACATCCCCCGCCAACCCTCCTACCCACCCACCAGGCTCCGGCCATCAACCAACCTCTGCAACCAGTGCCTCCAGCTACGGGATGGCCCATCTTCCAGGGAGCGACACCCCAACCGACACCGGCTTCAGCACCACCCCAAGCCTCGCCCCCGCAAGCACATGCATGGCCATCCCACTATCCTGTTCAACCATCACAACAGCCACCAGCTCCACTTGCTCCAGAATACACCACGCCACCTCCAACCTCCGCACCGGCTGCCACAGTCCTGTACCCCCTGCCACCTGGGTACTACGACGCGCAGGGGCGCCCGCTGCCGCTCCATCTTCAAAACTATGAACCGGAGCATGACCCCTGGCACGCCGACAACCACTGACCGCGGCGCATCTTTCAGCCAGCCACAAGAGCCTTCTGCTTTGAGGATCCAAGTTTGATTTTAACCCACCCTTCTACTTTCCACGAACTACCTACACTGTGACATCAATCCTCAGACTGTAGCATCCACCTCGAGGCCTACATCAGTTTCACTACGCACCACGAAAAATGCTAGGTGTTCTCCCGCTGCCGCACTTTTACTTTGACTTTTCTTTTTTCACGTTATGCTCTTAGTGCTGGAATTAGTGTGCAACTCGGCATTTCACTTTCACAGTTACCAGTCTTTTGCCTGTTCCACCACTGTGCACTTTCAGGTTGCATGGGTGTACTTTTCTTTACATTTTTTCAGCTTGCTCGAGCAACTACTCGTGACCGCCCTCACTCGTGTTCCAGCCAGCATTCCATCATGGACGCACAATGGCAGCAATACTACTGGAACCACTATTTGCTCCAGCAGCAGCAACAACAGCAGCTCGCCACCGCTGATACCGGCACTACCCACTATCCTGTCAGCCATCACCCGTATAACCCCACGGGCACCTACGGTCCGCTCACTCACGCTCTTCGCACGCACCAGACTCACCACACCCACCCATATACTCCACCACCGCAACACACACCACCACAGGTGACCCCACCATCCAAACCAGATTTCCCACCCCCACCACCTCCACCACTACCTACTGCCGCTCCAGTTACTCCACCAATTTCGTCTTTCAAACACAGCGCCAGGAGCACCTGCTGCCTCAGGCTCTGCACCCCCGCCACCACCCCACGTTCCTTCACCCAAGCCACCACTTCAAGACTCCTGGCATCAAACTGATCAACATTGGGACGCCAACACACTTCACGGCCACCAGCTCTACAAAACAATCCAACCCACCCAATGGTCGCGCAAAGCCGGAATTGCCGGCCTTCCAACTTTTGACATTTTTCCTTGGCAACTTGCTTACCACAGCACCTCAGAGTTGACAGCCCGTACCCTCAGCCACGGGAAATACACAGGATTCATCGCCACCACGAGTGTGGCGGAATCTGTTTTCGTCACACACCTCCTCCAGGAGATCAGGGAGAAACGCCTAGACCTGGACGGCATTGCCGAAACCCTCCAACCGAAGTCCCCCAGCAAAACCACTCAAGCACGGGCTTTCCACGCCCCGTTGATCAACCTCCTCATCCAACAACTCCAATCCCACTCACCAGCCCCTGCAGAAGGCACCGCCCTACGCGCCCTCAAGAACACCACCGGGTCACCACCGACGAACTTGCCCGCGCAAAACAGAAGCTTCACATTTTGGGCAATTCTCTCACTCCTGTCAAGAGCGCTAGCCACGCCACCGGCTCTGGCGAACCATCCCATCCACCAACTCCACCTACCTCCAAGCCACCAGTGCTGGCAGATGTCCTGCAACCTCCACACCCAACACTGAAGGACGACGCCCCCGACAGCTGGACCAATGCTGATATCCAGCAGTGGGTCACCACGTTCGAACCCACTGTCCAGGAGGCCGCCAATGAAGTCCTCCGTTTGCTACAAACAAGTAAAGTCACTACCCAGCAATTGAAAGATGCAGCTACCCGCTACGGCCTCCCACTCGGCCGCATCAATCGTCTCCCTATTCGCAGTTTGCAACACTTGGTAAGTGTGGGAGCAGCAATTGGTTGCTGACTCGCTATGCTCAGCCAAAAGCAACCCAGCCACAACACTATGCAACAACTCTTCCGCCTCCACTGCGCTCTATCCATTTTGATCCACCACACACAATACATCGAACGGGCAGAAGCCATTTTTGCAACAGGCCTCATTCACATCACTCTGCTCTTTGCCTACCCATCCACAACACATCGATCCCAACAATGGAGAAACCGTTTCCGGCAGCTCCACGTCCTTCCCAATACCTACCTACCACTACCACAACGTTCTTTCCCAGAATTCCGTCTACATCAAACTCCACTTCAACCCCATTCCCCCCCAGCGTTGTTACCACCAGCATGGCCATTTCTACGTCGGCTCAACAGCCATTGGCATCCCTCATAGGGAGCACAACCGCCGCGCCAAGCTCAAACAACTCCAGAACAACATTCCTATTTCAGCCGAACTATCTTTACGCTACTGGCACTCCCACAACAACATTCACCACTACACAACCATCCAGCTCACGTCCCACGACACCTACGATCAAGCCTGGATCCAGGAACACCACCACATCGCCAATTGGATGCCCACACTCAACTGGCCGTTCATCTCCCAACACCTTAAGCTCAAGGCCCAGGGATGGCAATTCACCAAACGTCGCGCGCATTTCTACTCCAGACTAGCCACCCGCAAACGCCTCTTCCGACGACTGAGGCGACGCCAACACACCCTCCGCGAACCCCATCTTTACACTTCCACCAAACATCACGCGCTCACACTTCTTCGTGACCTCACCAAACACACTGCAGCCTCCTTCGAAGCAGCCAAACAATTGCGAAGTGGCCGACACACGGACTTAGAAGTCTATGCCATCCGGCGTATGGCTGCCAACCTTGAAGAACCAGGCCGCAGCAGAGCCCTCCACATCATCAACAAAGCCCTTCTCTATCGCAATCTCACACCACCCAAACCCAACATTCCGCTCACAGTGCCCTTCCTGGCGCACGAAGACTTTACCAAACACTGTCAACAATGGCTCCGTACCACCATCCAACAGCACAAACATTTAGCCATCCCCCTCCACCTTCCCTCCCATCGCATCCGTGAAGCAGCACACAAGACTCTGCGATCTCAGCTCCACAATCACAGGACCTGGGAAGACACGCTTCACTCACCACCAGATCCAGCAGATCTCCCTTGTGCGTGCGACCACCTTCGCACTCTCCTCCACGACCCTGACACCCCTACCACCAATGGTCACTACATCCTCACCTTGGACCAACTGCAACTTCCACCACATCTCACCATTTTCCTCAACGCCAACATGAACAGCACTTATTACCCCAGCAAGGCCCGCTACTTCCTCACTTTCCAGCAAGCTTACACGAAGTGGCTCAAAATTCAAGGGCTACCACCATCTCTCGTCCAGCACTTGGAACCGTTCCTCACACACCAATGGCGCCTCCACAACGCTCATCTCCAACACCAACCCCGTTTTACTGCTCGCCTCCGACAAACTCCAGGAACTTCTCGGCCCACATACAGTACTTCACCATGCTGACCATGAACTACAACAACTCCGACTGTTCTGCCCTCGTCAATATTTCACCGGAGCTCTGAACACATGGCAATCCCCAGAACTTTTTGAACCACTTCCATATCTCACAGCCGCCAACATCCACGACCACCTCAAAGCCACGGTCCCACCCATCCTCCGCACACGCTACAAGTGGGGATTCCGCAAGGATTTCAACATTCCCTACGGAGTGGTTCACCTCAAGGAGAAAAAGCACTGGCAAAAGGGCCGCACCATTATTTCCTACTTCCGTTCACTCACAGGCAACCTCCTACGTATCACCAGCCGAGCCCTCGACATTATACTTCAACACCTTTACCCACAACATCCAGGGCAGCTCTCCATTCCACAACTATGGCACCACTTCCACAGCTACCTCACTCAAACACCAGCAGACATCTCCCTCCACGCTACCAACGACGACCTGGTGGGCTTCTTCAACTCGGTCCCCCAACATCGACTGATCGATGCAGTCCACTCCATGATACAGCACTGGCAACAACAACAATCCACACACACTCTCACTGTGGATGTTCAAGCCACCGGCAATCCCTTCCACCACTCCCACATTGGCAGACACCACCAAAAACACCCTACACAACGCACCATCCAGACCTCCGACATCACCACTATCGTCGCTTATGCACTCAACACCTGCATTTTCCGGGCTTGCAATAACACTTACAAACAAATACGAGGAGCTGGGATTGGCTCCCAACTCTCTCCAGCCCTCTGCAATGTCGCCATCACCCTCATTGAACACTCCTGGCACCAGATCCACAACAACCTATTGCAACACACAGACCTGCACTTTGCTTACTACCGTTACGTTGACAACCGCTTCATTGTCCACAATGAACACTTCCTCCACCACCCAGCCATTCAAACCCTTGTCCACCACAATTTCTTCGGGGACCCAGTGGAACTGGAACCTGTCGATGACTTTCACCTCCTGGGGTTCAACATTGACCTCCAGCAACGCACCATCACCTACATACAACCTTCCCAACCCTGGAAAATCAGGGATGCCACCACAGCCGGGAGCCGGCGCTTGGCTCTGTCAGGCCTTCAATCCAGACTCCACACTATCCACAAATACACCTTTCCACCCTCCAGCGCTGAAGTTGCTGCCGCCGAGCTAGTGAGGCTCTATGTCCAAAAAGGACACAACCACCAAGCCTGCCACCGGTTTTTGAAAAAAGCGCCGACGACGGCGACCTGTGTGTGTCGCCCCCTGGTCAAAGGGTTTCCTTTCTTGACTTCCACTGCCAATTGTTTCACCAGCAGGGGGATCAGGCTTCCAGCGACTAACCTGATCCAACGAAGCTGGGTCGCTGGAAGGGAAGTGGTTGAGGACGCTCAACCATGTACCTGCGAAGTTTTCCACAAGCTGTCACCCTACTTTTCCACGGTTTGATTCATGGTTCTTTCATGATGCCTTCCCCACAAACAGGTTTTCAGCCGCCGATTTTCAGCCGCTTTGCCGCTGTGCGCTTTCCGCAGTCAAGGGAAACAACCTTTGTTCAAACACCTACAATTTCCTGGACTTCTCGCCTTGCTGTTCCACCGCCATCCTTCCCATCGTGGTAACTGAGTTAACTGAATACAATTGTCAGAGTGTTCGATCGAGGTCGGTAGCCTGGAGAGCTAATTCGTGGACACCACATGTCCCATCCGTGGAGCCCAGAAGCAATAGTACGGCAGAAGAAAAGGAGACTGCAACAATGCAGAAGTTGCAGACCAATGGGATCACCCAAGAGCCCAGACGTCTCGAATGACAAAAGCGCACCTAGGGACCATGTATAGTATTGAGCGAATTGAGCGAATGTCTCCTTTTCGGTGGTCAGTACTGGAACGGCAACTCGGCTGTGCTAAAGCAACTGATTCTGGTTTGGCTTGGGGGTCCTCGGGGCCCCCTGCCGTTTTCAGCCACCAGCCTCACAAATCCCGAGCATCCAATGTACTTGGAGCGGGTCTCTTCTAGCAAAGTTTCAACGGTTATGAATATGATATGGAAAAATCAGGCAGCGTCTTTGGCTGCTCATCGCCTTCTCGCTTAGGAGTTCGGTGGCCAAACGCGCAACACTTCATAACTCTGCTGCATATACAGTTGTATAGCAGTTCAAGCTTGCCACCTCCTCATGGACGCTCAAGTCTCATGAGCCAGTACACAAGGGTCAATAAACGTCACGGCTGCGGAGGCTTGCCCAATGTCTGCCGGAAACTGCTCACAATGCGCAGTTCTCCCTTGAAAAGTGTATCAGCATGGGCTTCCGCAGTGGGTGGAACGGAAGCATATTGCAGCCTGGTTGATGCGTAAAGCTTCCAATATCCCCGCGCATCCCGAAGGCAACCTCGTGCATGCACGCGTGCACAGGTCATGCCCCGCTGTGAATGTTGAAGGTTAGATTCCATCTTCAATAGAAGTGTCATGAGCCAAGCAACCGGGCACCGCTGCGCCACATCTTCATGGTTTGCCATTATATGGTTTTGCATGGGGAGTAGTTGGATGAGTGGAACATGGTAGGTGTCCGTTTCGAAGTAACTTTGGACCTGCTGCATCCACTGTGTGATTTGTGCCCCGCAAAGATCTGCCACGTGATCTGGATACAGCACAGCGCCAAGTTCATTGCGCAACCTCACCACTTCATCAAGCGCAGCTGGAGGATTCAAGTCTTCAACCAGGGAGCCTGCATAAGTGTAATTCTCGCATTCTTGCGTGCCCCATGGGCCATGGCATAAACTGGCACTGGCTTCAGCACTGCAGAGCAACAAATAGCAAAAGCATCTGGAATGAAGGCCTCCCGCACCAGGCTTGAATTCACTCATCTACCGTCATCTACCCCTTGAGACTTGGGCCAAACGAGCTCAAGGATACGTGACGTCATTGAATCAAGAAAACCAGCTGGCCCACATGCTCCTGTAACGAATTTATGAGGTTCGAGAGCTTGTGATCCATTTGCCGCAATTCTGCGCGCATTGCCACCTCGAAGGTGGAAAATGAAAGGAAAGGTGGAGGCAATCTAGACATCATTACGGACGCGCTACACATAAGCCAAACTTAAAAACAGAGACTGGCCTGCTCCATAGCCCGTGCGGGGCCCTTGCATCGTAACATTCCATCCACAAATTCTCCGTGGGTGATGACACCATCACCATTGTCCTTGGCCAGACAAGACTTTCCAACAAAGCTTGGTCTTTTCATAGCGTTTACACATACAGTGAAGCTATGCATTTGCCCAAATCTATCCAACTCTTTTGGTGCAGCCTCAATCTGCCCCAGATGTTTCAGGTTGTGCCCACCAGTTTCTTGCTCAGCTATGTAACACAGGGTTAAGAGACAATTTTGCAAAATGTGTCCGCACATTTTGCTGCAATGCTAACCGCCTTTCTTCCATGAAGAGATTTAGTCTTTGGGGTCCCTGCCCTGTCTTCATCCCCCTTGATTCACCAACCCCTCGTCTTAGTCCTATTGCAGCAGGTCCCATTGGCAAGTGTTGGCTCATGGTCTTGCCAGTGAAACCCCCGTCCCACACCCAAATTGCATTAATCCCAAACGACCTCTTGCTCATGCCTTTGTCCATTCATGGATCCCTCAAAATCACCCAGATCTCCAAAACCACCTCCATAAATCTTCTCTTAAGTTCTTTGTAAAGCCTATCTCCAACCTTGTTGTTTTCAAGCTCTCAAGGGGGTCCCCAAGAAACCATTATTCATAATCCATCCCAACTTATTTGGTGTTTGGAGGATTTGAAGTTATATAATTTTGTATACTCTCTTCTTTCAAGCTGTCTTTGCTTACCAATCATATCCAATCATCATTGTTGAGAAGCGGATGACGGAAATCATGGCTCTGTGGGTTCTTTGTACTAGCCTTGGTGGAGAAGACCGCGGTGTTCAACGGTGTTCTCTTTTTTTTTTGCTCGGCTCTTTTGCTCCAAGTGCACGAGGAGGTCCACCTCCGCCGTGGCCTCAGGCCAAAAATGGCTAGACTCAAGGATCCTTCGCCTTGGAAGTCTAAAGTCAGGCCCTCCAAGGACCATCTGTCATCAGCTCTCAGAGCTGGGCCCAAAACGAAGCGTAGTTTGCCTCGATCTGCCGTCACACGAACCAGCCAGCCAGCTCTGGCCTCTGCCATGAAGGACTTTCGTGACTCGATGACAGCGCTGGCATTCAAGCCACTCACCCCTCTTCCACAGGATGTGCTCCGGGTTGACTTTTGTCCTCAACTCCATAGTGGGCAGATCAAGCGGTCCATAGTCACATGGCGACTCACTGAGCTTCAGCACTGCTTCCTTGCTGCTGCGGCCAGAGACCTTCCTCCAACACCGGGAGCACCCAAAGGAGCTGGTTCTGCTGTACCACCTATGCCCCGCTTGGCTCTCATTCAAAGCCTCAGTGGCCTCCACAAGCTCCAGCTTGAGCTGGGTGAGGGTGCGTACTGCCACCCCAGTGCATACAGTGGCTTGCTTCCGGGCTATCTCATCATGAGTTGAACAGCCCTTGATGTGCAGGCCACATTGCTTGCACCGAATGCCATGCCCCTGCAAGGCCCAATGGTGGTGCCCTTCTTGAGGTGCCTGCTGCGTCAGCTGACGTAGAATCTCCAAACGCCCCTTGGGTCGGTCAACCTTGACCCGAAAGGGTGTGGGCACCGGCTCTAGCTTGCCATGCATGTAGTGCTCCTTGTCTGTGAGGATGTGACTGATGCGCTGAGCTGCCACTTCATACACCTCTTGGTGCCATTGGTCATCTGCGTGCAATTGTTGCACCATGTCATCAGGGGCAATGCTTTGAGCACGAAGCTGAGCACAGAGGGCTGCCTCCTGATACTGCAGCCAGGCTCGGTTGTCACCTCCAGCTTGCTTGAGCATCTTCTTTGGGACATGGACAACCTTCAGCCTTTTCCACTCCTCGGCAGGCAGACTATGCCACAGATCAGGGGCACAGGTGCCCTTTGCACCCTTCGTGACTGCTGCCCATCCGGCCCGATGTGCAACATTGACCTGGCGCCGACCAAGAGTGGCCTGGAGGAGGAGCCAGCACCCATAGAACCAGGCCCTGGCTTCAGTTGCTTCGCCCGGCACAACCAAAGTACATTTGCCAGTCAACTGCCACGAACCATCCTGCCAGACACCGACAATGAGGGATACCACAAAGTGTCGGAGTCGTACCTCTGTGCAGGTAGCCTTCACACCAATGGCCAGTCGCTGGCTCGGGGTAACACGCACAGGCCAACCATGCGCAAACATCCCATGGGTTTCCAGCGAGTCCAGGCCAACCACCAGCCGACAAACCGGTGCTTCAATGAGGCCCCGAGACCACAGCATCGCGTTCTCATTGGCTCGAATGTCTTGCGTCCATGAGGCCGGCAATTCTTGCTCATGATATTGGCATTCCCACACCAGGTGCTTCAGGGTCACCGGAGTTTGGCACAAAGGGCATGTCACTCTCTCACCCGCTGTGCGAGTACGGAGGGAGCCTTGAGTCCCATGCATCCACCGCAGTACGAGCAACACCCTTGAGCTTGCGCATCACTCGGTGGTAAATTGTCCAGTCCGGCCTCCTCATCAGGGGAAAACAATGTTCCAGCTCCTGGATGCGTCTGGCCCTCTGCATGGTTTGCTCTGCTTTCAACTGCCTCTGAAGATGCTCCCAGGGGTGCCCAATGCACATCTGCTGAGGCGGCATGATGCCCGTGGGTGCACGCAGCCAATCGTCTAGGTCTTCTGCATCCCAGCCCATGTCCATCAAATAGGCTTGGAGGGCCGCCATGGGACCAGCCACAACCATCCAGGGGTAGGCTGCTGCACGTAATCTCCGCCAGGAGACCCTCCAGGCTGTCCGAAGCTCTCCTTGTTGGTTGACTGGCCAGGCCTGTACCAGCTGGTGCATGGCTTTCAACTGACGTTCAACAATGGTATCCTTCGGGTCCTGCAGCTTGTGATGCTGGTCAAACACAATGTCCACACTGCCCCCTTTCTGCAAGCCGCCATGCCTAGCCAGTTGTTGCCGCAAAGTGCGGAGGCGCTGTGGTGCAATGCCCTGAGCTTCAAGTCCATAACCAGCTGCTGCATGCACTGATGTTTTCCAGATGCGGATGCGTACTGGTCGAGAGCGGAGCTTCAAGTGGAGCAGCTTGGTTTGTCGCCCCCTGCCTTTAAGAAGGCGCTTTTGCTGGGCACCAATCCGACGTCTGCGACCTCCACTAGAATCCAGACCAAGATCCTTAAGGAGCTCATGGACCTGAGGCTGGTGATCACGCCTGAAAAGGCTCAATGCCCTTTTGCATTCAACCGTTGACGCCAGAAAACCAGTTTTGGTGGCTGAGAGCTGCAGACCAATGGCTTCCAAGCCAGTTTTCAACTGCTCATACCCATCTAGGGCTTCCCTGCTGACAACATTAGCATCCATGCCAGTGAAATCTACAGAAATGTCATCGACCCAAACATCCACCGAAGCCCTGGGAAACTCTGCAGTGAACTGATCAATGACCGGGCCCAAAACAAGCTTTGCAATAAGCGGGGCGACCGGGCAGCCCGCCAGGATTCCTTTGCTGCAATGAACAGGTGTGGAGGTAATTTGTTCCGCCTGTAGCAAGCGCGGTCCAGAGTACACTTCATACACTGCATTGAGAATTGCAGGTGGGAAATTTAGCGGCTCCCAAAGGCCAAGCAACTGCTCCAAATCAACTGAATCGTAGAAGCACTGTAAGTCCAAGAGCAAGGACACCACATGTCGTCCTGTGGCACGTCCAACTTCGCACTTTGGCAGGCGCATCAGTGCAACATACAGGACCTGCATGCCTGGCATGCTGCGCTCCCAAGGCAAGCGCTGGCCAACAACATTCTGCCATTGCTTGAGCTTGTCCCATCTCAGTTTGCACCACGTGCGGTACAGAACACTGGTCAGGCTGATGGGGCGCTCGATGTCCTCTTTCTTGGGAAGCAATACCACCAAAGTGGTGCAAACTTGATCAGGCAACCGACCCGTTAACTCCCACTGCCGATACATGTTGCAGAGGCTAACAACACCTTCAAGCGGCAAGTTCCTCAGGAGGGCATAGCTGATGCCATCCGGCCCGCTAGCCTTTTGTGGCAAATTGCTCAGCTTTTTCATCACTTGGTGGGGGTCCAGATCTTCCCACTGCCGTGCCTGGACAATACCTTCCCATCGTAAACGCTCTCTTTCTCCAGAGGTCACCGGCTTGTCGACCACCTGCCACTTGGCATACCATTGCTGTTCTCGCAGCTTCTGTCTGTCCTGCACCGGAACATTGCGGAATGGCCGCACATGCACTACATCAGGAGCTTTCAGGCACTTGTAGATGCCACTGTGGCCTTTCAAGGTTGCTTGTGACAGCCACGCTTGATATTCCTGTGATTGCTGTTGCAGGGCAGCCGTCTTTGCAAAATCACGATTGGCCTCAGCTCCTTTCATCAGCAGGCTCAAAGGCATCGACTCTCCTGAGATCAAGGCTTCAAGGGCCGCTCGAAAGGCTACATCGCCATGAACATTTTGCCACCTCATATCCAGATCAGCAGCCTTGGCCTTCAAGTGGAGCATGACGTTGTGACTCAACTGTCCTTTGAGTTCAATGTGGGACAGCAATGACATGAACTGGCCCCAGTAGGCAAGATCCCCTTTCCTCCAAGGGGTAAGGGGCCTGGTCAGTGGCAGCGGCTTGAGTTCAAGGGCCAGATACCACCCGCGGCCACATCGTGGTTCATGTAGGTTCTGCAACACATATTGCTCTGCCTGGTGGCACCACTCAGCACATTGCAGTTCTTTAGGTCCCAAAGTTCTGCCCAACCAATAGGGCTTGGGCGCAGCTGTGATGTCATCCCATTGCTTTGTGGCCTGCTGCAATTTGGGCACTGCCGCATAATGTGTCACTTGTGGCAAATGAAGTCGTGGAGCTGAACTGTCAATGGTGACCACCAGACCTGCATGTGGCCTCCAAGGCACATCCCAGTTGACCTTGACATCAAGGAAGGGAGTCAGAGTGCGGCTTGCCACTATGTAGTCAAGTTCAGCTCCATTGATCAGGGTAGGTTGGCCCGTGCAGACAACTTCCGCCTTCAAGACGTTGAGAAGTTGGTGTCCTTGCCATTGAGTGGGTGGCACCTGAAAATCACCAACCACCAGCCATGGAATTGCCAGCTCACGTAGGAAGGCAGCCAAGTCTCCCAGCACTGCAGCATTTGTAGGGGAGTTGAGGTCTTCGCCACACTTCAAATATAACGAGACCAGGACAACCTCCCAATTGTGTCGCTGCAGCACATTTGCCAAATACCCATTTCCAGCCTTATCACATTGATGGATCTTATAGGCAGCTTGGCCCTCACGACTACAGAAAAAGTGACCGCCACTAGTGCCTCCCCGCCCAGTTTCATATGCCTCCAAAGTGGCAAGCTGCCATCGACTCCGCGCCAAGGCTTGAGACACAGTGGCAAGCTGCTTGCCAGCCACATGGGTTTCAACTAGCATGGCAACCTGAATGTCTTGTTGAAGCAGCCAGTCACAGGCGTCTCTGTTCCACTGAGTGACATTGCTATAGAACACTTCGATGCCATCACAACTAACTCTGGGCCGCTTGGGTGGCGGTGCAAAGCTGCCAATTGTGTGCGTCCAAAACTGACTGTGCTCCGCACGGGAGGCCCAGATCATCACAGCTCCTCTCTGAATTTCCTCAGGGACCTGCTTCCGTGGTTGTGGGCACTCTCCATCATCCACCGTCCATACTGCATCACCCTCCACTAACATGGCCACATAGTGCCCTGAAGTCAACTGAGCACCCTGATGAGCAATTATGCCCCGAAGGACAAAGGTGGAATGGCCAGTGTGTCCGGTCAGAGTCCGCTGAGGGCACCTGAAGCTCGAAGGTGTGTGCAAGCGGTTGTGATGCTTGACCCACTCCTTGGCAGCAGCATCCAGGGAATAGCGGCCTACATGGAAAACAATGTGTTCAACCTCATTTGCTAAGCATTGTCCATTGGCCTCATTGGCCCATTCACTCAATAGCTGTTCAAAGCTAATGTCATCGCCAGCATCAGCAGGCATCCGGACATAGAGGGGGATCGTGTCAAACTCATGGTCACGCCCTCCAAAGTAGGAGAACCAGGTGCCTTGCAAACCTGTTTGCCCCCACAGTTCCCATAAGTGAACAAGGAATTCACTGGCATCATGCTGCTGTTGTGGTTGTTCCAGCCTGGCCAAGGCTGGTTGCAGTTCCGACGCCCAAAAGATGTCCTCAATGACATCCTGCTGCAGGAGCTGGAGGCACAAGTTGGTGGAGGGACCCCAGAACTCTTTGGGGTTAGAATGGTGCGCACCCATCCAGCACCACATCCGCAAAACAGTGTTGGCATAACAACGATTGCCTGGGTTGCTCAACGTAAGAGTCAAATTGGCCGCCAACAACTCATTGGCAGGGGGCATGGTGGGTTCCTGCGCAACCAATTGCGTCAAGGGCAGGCTATGCTGAAGAGCAAGTCGCATTTTGAGCACATGCTTGAGAGCCTCCAAGCCCCAAACCCTTGTCTCAACTTTGCCAAAACCATAATCATCTCGGCAGTCCACGGGCAGCGCGTGGATTGCCTCCATGGCTCTTTGCTGCAAGACCACCATACGGTCTTGGAGATGCCCCGGAGTCAAAGGCTGCTCCGGGACGTTGCCAGCTTGAATGATGTCCGCAGAGGTGAAAACAGCACCTCGTTTGCCTCCACCAAGGAGGGCACATTGTTCAGTCAGGTGCTGTGGTTGCATCTGGGTCCCGCCTACAGCAGGTCTGGGCACGCCCAGCCGCTCAGAAGAAGAAGCACTCGGTGCCCAGTGCTCCCCCAGCTCCCGACCTATTGCATCCATGTCGAGCTGCATTTTAGCTTCCACCTTTGCAGAAGCCTCATCTTCTCTGCCATTGCCACGGGACATTGCCGACATGGTTCGCCCTGGCTCTAAAGCAGTGGAGATGTCTGGATCAACACCCATGTCAATGGCAAAACCATTGTCACCAAAATTTTCAACGTATGGACTGTCAAAATACCTGTCACTACCAACATACGGCTGCATGCTGCCAAGCCAACAGGTCGAGTCCAAGCTGTCATGCTCATCACGTTCACATGCAAAGAGATCACGTTCACAACCATGCAATGCTGAACCCCTTGCACAGTGGACAGTTGCAGCGTGTCTCCATACTGTCAAACATTCCCTGGCGTTTGACTCATCCCCAAATTGTTTCAAACCACCATCTGACAAGCTGCCTGACCAACAGGACCCCATCACTGTTGTTGCAGCAACCCATTTTCGCAGGCCATCACACATATCATCAGTACTGTTACCCACTCTGTGGGAGGTCACCAGTCTTGCGGCGCTTGGCCAAAGTTTCTGCAAGGTTACGCTCCAGCTCTTTCTGCTGGTCAGCATTGAAAATGATGCCCGCCTGACCAATGGCCTTCAAGACATGCTCAGTAGTGTCAGGATCAATGACATGCTCCTTGTCCTCCGGAGTGCTAGGAATGGCCTCTTCTTTCAGCTGCTTGGCATATGCTTCCGACTGGCTGCCCAATTGCTTGTGCTCCCTATCAATGGCATTTTGCACACCTTTGAGCTCTTCAAGAAGCACTTTGTATTGCTCTTTGGCATTGTCCACTTTCCGCTGCAAAGCCTGCTTCTTCTGCGAAAGCTGGCGCAATTCGCCCACTGTGGCCTTAAGTTGGCCGGTGACATCCACCTGTGCTACAGGCGCCGGATGAAGTAGGCCTTCAACAGCTGATCGGACTTCAGAAGGAAGGGCTTCAAGATGAGCCTTCAGCACTTCTTCAAGAGGCTGCAGCTCAGGCTCCGGAGTGTAATCAATGCCAACTCCTTTCAGGGCTTCTTGCACCTCTTTGGTCAAGGTGCCCCAACCTTTCCTGAGCGCACTCTCAGCCACGGACTCTTGCTGCCGACCTCCCAACCCCGGCGGCTTGTCCACCAGGACCGTGCGATCTCTTCGAGGGCGATCTCGTCTAGGGCGAGGAGAGTGCTTGTTTGTCGGACTGCTCTTGACCTTGTCATTCGGCCACTGCTGGCCACAGTGGTCACAACACCATCTGGTGCTGGAGACTCGATCTGCCCAGATCCATGAGCCGGTGCACCCATCGCAAACATAATAGGTCCTTCTCGGTCGGACCTTGTTGAATCCATCCCAGGAGCCCCCATGCATCTTGCAAGAACAAACAGGTATGTGCCCTTCTCCTCGAGGTAGGGTGCTTATTCTCGGTGTGCTCCGCTATCACGGGCAATGGACCAGTGCCCTCGAGGTTGTCAATCACAGCTCACGCTTGAGCCGAAATCTTGAGCCAGGGTGTTCTCTTTCTCTTTCTTTCTCTCTCTCTCTCTCTCTCTCTCCCTCCCTCCCTCCCTCTATCGCCCTCTCGGAGAGTTTAAGTTTAGCCAATTGGCTAAGGCGAGCCTAGGGCCCAATTCCAGAAGGTATTGGGAGCACACATCTTTTGCTGAACGGGCATTGCATTGCTAAGTGTATACTGGTCTGGACCCCAACTTTGTCAGGCATTGAAAGCAAGTTGGGAAACATTCACGGCACCACACAAAATGTTCAACACAGGAAAGAACATGGGTTGAAGCGCTGAAGCGGCTGAAGAGACCCTTCAGCAAAGAAGGTCTGCGTGGCAAAGTTTATCCCACGCCCTCTGTGGACAGCCACCTTTGCACGTGCATGCTTGCAGCTGCATGTGAGAGCAACGCAAGGCTGAGATTGGACTTTTTCATAGAAGTTTCTAGGCCTGCGGACTCCTGCGGTGGGGGGTGCGCTGCAAACGCTACGTGCGTGTGAATCCCATGTGTAGTTAGCACTCTCTGCCGCTCTTATATCAGCAGCAGCAAGGTGAGTCAAGGCAGATGTTCGAGCTAGACTTTTCTCTCTTTCGTATGTTTCGTTCATGGCCACGACTGCTTCACCTCAAGCAAGTGTTCTTGCTTGTTGTGGGGGTCACTTCGCGATAGCAGGCCAGACAAAGAACCCTTCATCAATCATGGAGCAGGACCCGTTTGATACAAATGCTCTTGTAAACTAGACAACTTATGTTATGACACTTTCATGCCAGGCACCGCTAAGACCGCGTGCGCAAACCGACGGACTGAATGCAATTGAGTGAGAATTCCTCCCACCTGTAATCAGACCTAGTGAAGGCATGGGAGCTTCAAATGACGGTACCGCTGCATTCGATCGTCGCTTCAAGAAGCATTACGTTTTGCCGCTGCTGGCATTGCTTTTTGGGAAACGTCTCCGCACATCACTTGCAAACCTTTCGGGGATGTTCGGAGCCCATTCACACCGTCTCACCCACATTGATTCTACAAAGAAAACAGCTTCTTGGTTGTTGGACCCATGCCTAAGTCCAAGCTCTGGCCTCAAATCAGAAATGTGAACGCGGCATGCAAGTGTTTCTTTTGTATAAATAAATTTAAAGAATCTCAACAGCGTCAATATCAGAAAAGGCTTTCTGCAGCAAGGGTCGAGCATTTTGAACAAAGCATGGCTCTCCACAATGTCCAGCTCTAGTGTCTGAAAATATGCCTTGTGCAGCACAGGGCTCTTTCAGCACAGGGATCCACACTAGGTTCTCCAATCACCCGAATCCCATCCGCTGACTCTACTGCTCGCCTGGGCTTTAGGGTTCTGCAGCACTGCTTCGAGCTTCTCTTCCGAGATCTGTCCTTCACTGTGGCCGGTCATGGCTTCGAAAGCAGACTCCAATTTGTCAAGGTAGTTGTCCCGGTTCCTCAGCCGCTCCTTGGACACGCACGGCAGGGTGCAGCAACCGGCAACTGAGTTGATCATTTTAGGGTTGGATGAAGCACCAATTCTAGTCACCCACATGGTCTCGGGGGTCCAACACTTGCAGAAGGTACACCGGGTATGCCGACCATACAACCAGGTCAGCAACTGCATGGATGCTCATGGTTTCAACCAAGAATCCATCACAAGCGCCTCATCGTCGTTGCGGGCCGCATCTAACCTTGTCATCATGTTCTGAAGTGAAAGTTATTCCTCGTGACTCGCTTTACTACGCATGACATTGACATGGTCTTAAAAAAATCCAAAAAATAACAAGGAAAACAAAAGTAGTGCATTCAACACAGAAAAGAAGCGTGTCTCTGAGAAATACTGCGGTTACCACACGCAAGGTCGCGAACACCACAAAAGTTATGTAGACCAAGTAGAACAAAACGAATGGATGCCCCACGGTTTCCTTGGTGTCAGAGCGGCAGAAAACACCTGCCTTTTTTTCACATTCCAAGGCCACTCAATCACTCAGCCAACAAACAAGGAACTTGTTCCAAGTTGACCCCAAAGCTATGGACTGCCATGTGTTCAAACTTTCTATCATCCGCTTCAGGTGCCCATGTCACGGATTCACCTGTGCCCGAGGTTCCAAGATTGGGCGAGCATTGGTGGGCCAATTTCCTGCCTAGGGTGTTGCAGAGACAACCAAAAAAGTCACCAAGCCAAGACTAAACACAAAGAGCCGAGATGAGCTGAGCAATGCTGAGCAATGCTGAGCAATGTCCATTCAGTTGATTTGAGTGGCCAACATGAAAGCGCCACACTGCAAGTGTATAACCTGTACAGAAAGAAATGGAAAAGTAAGGCAAGTTACAAATGTGATCTCATACATGGTGTAGAGGGAGCGGTATGCTGTCCCATAGCGGTTCCACACCCACAGCCTCTCTTCTTTATCAGCATCCTCCTTGAGAATAAAGTCTTGTAGCAGACTGCCTTGAACCAATGCACCCATACAAATAAAGACCACCAGGAGGAGCATTGCCCAAAGGAGGGACGGGATGAAGCAGTAGCAAGCCTTGACCAAGAAGCGCAAGCCCTTGAAGAATCTGAAGCTCCTGGATTCATGTGATTCGGACTGCCAGGAGTAGTCATGCCGACATGCAACCATGCCATGTTCATCACGAAAGAATTCCAACAGTGGCACCACTAACCATCCCGCCTAAGCAAGCGCACAGCCCGGAGGGCCTTGAGGACCTTGCACGGAGAAAAGACAAGGTGAGTTTCCCTAAAAATCAAGGAACCAAATCATTGGTGCTCACGCTTCCGCTTCTTCAAGGAAGCGTGAGCTATCCTGCGTCCTTACTAGTTACTAGTAGTTTAAGTAAGGTACTAGCTACCTCTCCCTTAGGCGCCTACAAAAGTTAGGTGAAACGATATGAACAAATCACACAACACCCAGCGATCCACCCAACTTCGTCCCAGCCACTCTCACCGTCCGCAAAAGCAAGATGTCGCTGACGGCGAAACCACTGATGGTGAGAGCAAGCCAGCCTTGATTGGCAGAAACCCGTTGAAAGAAAGGAAAACCCGTTGAAAAGCACAACCAAGGGTGCCTGATTGAAAATCAACCTGTCTAAAGCGCGCAGCAACATCAAGCGTTAGGCTTGAAGCCAAGCACCTTAATACTAAGCTTGGCTGAGCAACCAAGAATTACTAGGATAGTGTCGAAGGCGTTGGCCAGGTCTGAGATAAAACCTTTTCTCTCCAGGACGGCTCGAAATAACAACTCCACTGTGAACACAACAACGAAGATGGTATCCTTAGTTTCCATTCAACTGCCGAAGCTGGTGGAGTATCTCACACATGTTCGCACATCCGATCAAGCAAGACTCTGAGAAACAGACCTGGCTTGTTAAAACAACAGCCACTGATTGGATTACGAAAAACTGCATCATGATTGTGTGATGCCTTGTGTTGAATCCCAGCCACCAAGGTTTGAAAAATGTTCTGCACCTCTTCCAGGTTTGGCCCAGGGCCCAAACCCAAGCGGACACCAGCTGCCTGGCCCTCCAGCTCGAGCTCGGTCTCAGGATGTTCCACTTGTCCAGCACAAGGATACACATGAATTGTCCAGCACAAGGGTCTGGGATGTACCAGTCTCACACGTCTCAAGTGTTAGGACACACACACACACACACGCAAGAAAAAAGGAAGTCTTTCAATCCTAGGTCCTAGACTCTAGACCCCCGTCTATGCTGCCAGATTGCCAGCATCACAAGGCAGTTCAAGCATACGAGTGTACCAGCCACCATATCCACATATGCACGGCTTTTGTCCACAAAATTCTGCAAGCCCAAGATCTCCTGAAAGTCACATTTACTCCTAATGACTTTTGGGCAAGGGCCCCGAGCTCAAGCTTCACTGAAATGCAAGCCCATCAAATTACCCCGCCTGCGCAGTCCTTTGGTGTCGCAAAGTCCGAGACGAACTCAGCAGAAACAGGTGAACGCGATGGGTGATACAGTAGGGATTCAACTAAGAACCCTTTTGCTCAAGAGTTCCAGTGGTCGTGTCATGGTGTCTCCTTTCTGAGTTTATGGCTCGTGGTGAGGTGAAGGGATTTTGCCAAGAGTACTTGTTGAGTGGTCATGGTGAGACATCTTCTTTCTGTACTCCTCCTGCTCATCATACTCCGCGAATACCACCCTGCACGATTCAAGCTGGGAACGAGCTGTGACGATGGTGGTTTATAAGTTTAAAGGTGTCAATGCTCTGTCATGTTGTTTTCAGGCTTTCCATCCTGTTTGACAGGTTGACATGCAATTAAAGCATTCACTTGTTGGCGGACACAGGGCCAAGAACATCGCTTCTCTCTGCCTGTTTTCAACGAAATCATCTGCCAGCTGTGGTGCTTCGGCAACTAAGGCCTGCAATACCGGCATACGGCGACAAACAAGAATCACACTCCTATAAAGACCTCACAACATCTCCACCTTCCCGCCTTTCTTTCAACTTCCTTCATCCGCTCCATAGACTCGCGGAGCGCCAAGGTAAACTGGTCATGCTGGACGCTCAGCAAGTCCAGAAGATGCCGCTGCTCCTTCCACTGCACATGACTGGACTCTTCGTGTGCACCAACCACTTGTCAACACTGAAAATGAAAATGCCACAGGCAGCGTTCTGAAAGCAAAAGCTGCTGCAATTCTGGCACGCCACCTCCTCGACAGTCTGAAGAAGAGACTGCAATTGGGGGCGCAGGTCGGGTGCCGGCATGCCAAAACCCGAAAAGGGAAGCAAGCGGAGCCAAAGCTAGAATTATTTAACTAAGCAAATCACTAAGCAACAACAAAGAGCTTGAGCCCTGAGGAATACACATACGGAAGGAGAGAGCACATATATTTTTATATTATGCGAATGAACTGGCATGCAAGGTCGAAAGGCAACCAGTCAATACTGCAATCAGTGTGGAAAGATCGAAAGCCGTGTGTGATTCTGACCTAGTCTTGCCATCTCTCGCCTACATTGGCCGGCATGTCGCCTTACCACTTCATGTTCCATACTCATACCATAATTATGCCATATGCTGTACTTGGCCAGGTGTCGGCCGCGTCATCGCCTTCCAAGAGCAGTTCCTTGCCTTTGGAAACTGCTGCCTTGAGGCCACCTGGATCCAAGAGCGATAGAGAAAATGGACACAACGTGTATATATATATATATGTGTGTGTGTGTGCCAATCATGTCTCGTTGAACTCTCGAACACCCTTGAATCACACCCCACAGCTTGTAGTCTTTGTTTCTTGGCAGGGAAGCACCACATACGAGTTTCCTCGCCGGCCTCCATCCACCAAACGAGAGGCGCTCAGAAGGGGATATTGCTGCATGGCTTTGGAAATGCCTCCCAGCTACAGCACAATTGAAAACGTTTGAGTATTTGGCTGATCCTCAGTTCCAAATTTGGAAAACAAATGAAAGTGATTGAAAGTGTATGAAATTGTGAGATCAAATTTATGCAATGGTCCCAAGTCAAGTGGCATGAAACACACCCACGAAAAGCACAACGATCGTCAGAGACGACGCCCTTACGTCCATGCAGTCAAGCTATGGGGAGATGCTGCGATGAGAGCATACTGCTTGGCCCAGTCCAAATCTTGCCTATAGCCAGCGTGGCCACCAGAGCTTTGCCTTGGCCGATCAATGGCACCACCACCAGAAATCAACCTCCGACTGCAGTCATCATTCCAAGGAGCGGCACTCATTTCCATTAGGTCGCCAAAGGCCTCCAACCTAATAGCAATGGCCTCCAACCTACTAGCGAAGGCCTCCCTCACCTGAAATGAAGATCCAAGCCACTGGGATGACTGGGCGATCGAAGGCATTCTTTGGCCACATGACCACTTTGACCACAGCGGCTGCAGCGCAGCTGATCGCCTGAGACCAAGTTGGGACTGAGTCTGACAGTCTGAGTAGTACTTTTAACATTTTAAGATAAGAAGGAAAATATATATGTATAAAATTGTATTTATATATATATATATATAAAAAAATTGTGAAACTCACAAGTTTCCCGGAACCAACCTCGAGTTGTCTCGCTCACACGCCGTGGTTCGGACCGCTGAAAGGGCGGGAGGGCGGACGTATCGATCAGCGTGAAAGAGGTGCGGTCACCTTTCGGTTTAGGTGGACAGGGTTTCCACGTTCAGTCTACAGTGCTAGATTAACATTGGTAGCGGAGCCTCCGCAGGAGGCATAGCTGTTGAGGCAACAGGTTTTACCTTTTGGGGTTGGTGTTTACCTCGGTTCCTAATTGACCTAGGACGGTTGCATTTGAACAATTAGGTTTGCAAGACATTTTACCCACGACCGTGACAGTGAGCCATGCCTGATGGTGAAAGCAGCCAAGATGAGAAGTCCGGACACATTTGGAGCCTGCTACCCAGCTTCGACCCGTCAGTCGATGACCCCCGTGAGTACTCCGACAAGGTGAAGTTTCTTTTCTCCATCTGTCCGGCCAAAGACAAGGCAATGCTGGCACCGAGATTGGCATTGCTGATGAAGGGCACTGCTTGGGCTCAGATCAAGTCGATAGATGGTGCCAAACTCTCGGACCCAGAAGGGGGTGTGAAGTTACTCCTGAGTACGGTTGCTGCTTGGGAGGACTCGGCAGAACTTCAGACATACGAGAAGTTTGAACGGGCACTATACAAGGTTCAACAGAAACAAGATGAAAGCGTGTTCTCCTATGTCAACCGCATGAATGTCGCCTTTGCCGAGATCCCAGATGTCACCATCCAGGAGATCAAAGCTTTCATCATGCTGCGTCAGAGCTTCCTCAATGCTGAGGATAAGAAACGAGTCCTGGCCATGACTGGTGGGACACTACAGGCCAAAAAGGTTGAAGATGCCATGAGGCAATTGGCCCCAAAGATCCTCGTGGGGAACACTGGCGTTGATGCCAAGAAGAAAGTGTATGCCGTGAATTATGTGGAAGATGATGATGATGGGCAGGCTTCGGCTTTTGTCGCAGAGGAGGACTTCATCCAGGACGATGAAGCGGGCATCATGTTGTTGATGGAGCAGGGCGACGAAGACGCACTTCTGGTGTCAGAGTTTGAAGACCAGCTGATTGAAGCTTGTCAAGACAATGTGGATTTGAGCATGTGCTTTTCAGCTTACACGGAGGCCCGTGGCAGAGTTCGAGACAAGATCCGTGCCAGAGGCTTTTGGCCACCAGTCAAAGGAAAAGGGAAACACAAAGGTGGCAAGAAGAGTTCTTGGAAGGGCGGTTTTCGAAAGAGGCAGTCACTCGCTGACAGGATCGCCAATTCGAACTGCCGTCTATGTGGTGCCAAAGGACACTGGCGGCAAGAGTGTCCGAACAAAGGAAACGCAGGAAACCCCAATGCCTCTCCTGCGGAGATCCATGTGTCCACCCTCGTTGGAGAGACCTATGGAGATCAGGAATCTGAGGTGGTGGAAAAGCTACCCATTTCCCTTGAACACGCCCTACCTGAGTGGTGGCCCATGAACCAGCAGGGGATTTCGATTCAGGACACAGAGACGGAAACGCTGATGGAACCTGACCTGGTGATGATGGCCGAACATGAATCTCACAACGACCAGGCCGGGAAAGAACAATGCCCCCCAAATTTTTGTTGGGATCCAAAAAGGAATGCCCATGTTAATGATGAATTCGTTTTTGCTGCTCTATCCTTGGATGTCATGAAACGGTCACTGAAGAAGGGTCTTTCAGAGTCCATGGGAAAACGTGTCAGGCATGAGACCCGCTTTGAGCCGATGTTTTTTTCTAGATCATGGTAGCACAGCTATCTTGGACACAGGAGCTAGTAAGTCAGTGATTGGAAAAAAGAGGCTAGAGCAGCTGATGGCCACTCTTCCGGACATTTTTGCAAAGAAGATTGCATGGCAGAAGTCAAACACGATTTTTCGTTTTGGCAACAACGGAACGTTAGCTAGTTTGGGAGCAGTTTTCATTCCGTTCGGTGAACGTTGGCTGAAGTTAGAGGTTGTCGACGGAGCCACTCCTTTCCTTTTATCGAACGCCTTCTTGAAAGCGGTTGCAGCGGACATTTGCACTTCCAAGCAAGTTTTGTGCATGTTTCATGGACGTGTGAGTGTACCCCTAGCCATGAGTGAGAAAGGTTTGTTTCTTGTTGATCTTGTCGAGATTTTGAAACATGCTGAGAATGTGAGAGTGCACGGGGAATCTTGGGAGGTCGTCACTCATTCAGTTGATGAAACAAAGAACGGACTAACAACTGACGGACGAACTCCACAACACCACACCTCCGTGACAGCCGCACACCAAGCATCAAGCATCCGCGAGCAAGCACCGTCCAGCACTACTCAAGATGGCGCCCAAGAAGATGAATCCAGCCTATGCTCCGATCGTGGGCATGGATGCTCCATTGCCCCTCCAGGAGGATGCCACCTTGTCAATGCTGCCGATGGACAGCAAGGTGGCGATTGTCAAGCCACCGGGGGTGACTACCCTCAGGGAGTGGGGAGAGCAGAAGCTGGCAGGAGGAAAACATGTTGGCAAGACCTTTGCACAGACCCTGGCCATCAACGCGAGCTACGCCGAGTACATGAAGAAGAAGGGCGATTGCACGTCAGCCTGGGCCCTGAGCTTTCACAACTATGTGAGGGCCATGGATCAGATGGACCGGTCCATCTCGGTGGACCAACAACAGCGGGTGTTGACGCCCTCGATGATCCAGCAGGTGCGCAAAGACTGGAACCAGAATGGGGAGACCGCCACCGACTGGGACATCATCGACGAGTTGAAGGGCAAGGGCAGCTCGGAAGTCCAGTTCGGGATCACGTCTTTGGCAAGTGGGTCGACCAATGCCAAACGTGGACCGCCGACCACCGAGACCACCCAGAAGATGAATGTCGACTTCGCGAAGGAGACGCAGGAGCGAGTGCACCAAATTCAGGCGCAGATCGCAATTCTGCAGAGAGAACTGTCGCACCTGATGCCAGCCGAGGATGCATAGAACCACCAATAGAGAAGTTGAGTTATGATGCTACTGGTACCCTGGAAGATGGTTTGGCCAGTATGGACACTCCTATTAACAAGTTCTTTGACCAGGAGTTAGCTAATCTGGTGGAAAAGATTGAGCACCAACTTGCAGTACTAGCAGCACACTCAGCTGACATCCAGACACGACAATTTGCACCACGAACCACCAATTCGAAAGAGAGACTGGACATCCTGGAGGTCTATTGTTTCCCGGATTCCCAATTGACCAGAGTTGCAAACCAGTTGGGCCTTCGGGCCAAAAGATTTACACTCCAGGATGGTGATCTCCGCACGACAGAGGGACAAGCAAGTCTCTGGAGGATCATCGAAACACACCGACCCAGACACATCTGGGCCTCACCTGACTGTAAACTGTGGGGTAATTTTGCTAGGAGGAACATGGGTCGGAGTCTGAAGATGAGGGAAAGAATCCTGGAGGGGAGGAAACAAGAAAGACCCAATTTGTGTCTTTGTGAAGAGATGTACTGGTATCAGGTTCAACACGGTAATCATTTCCACCTTGAACAACCAGTGGGTTCAGAACTTCTTGTGCAGCCGGAACTGGAACAGACACGGTACGGGACTTTCACGACTGTTTTTGACATGTGCGAACTGGGCTTAAACTGGAAAGGCGATCCGCTTCAAAAGCGGAGTGTAGTCCTGACGACCTCCCGGTGTTTGCATGAGGTTTTAGACAGCAGGTACTGTAGCAAAGGACATACCCACAAACAGATCGAGGGCCAGGTGAAACATCTGGGAAAGTGGCTTCCCTTGTCGACCTTTGCTGCGAAGTACACTGCAGGCTTTGCTCGGAAAGTCATCAGCGTTGTACAGAAATTTCCAGAGGAACCGCCGCTATTGCAAGATGAACTCCGGATCGGATCGGAGCCTGATGTCGCTTTAATTGGAGAAGCTATTAAACGTCGTCGGTTGTTGTCGAAACAGACTGTACACACTCCAGACAAATCAGATTCGTTCGAAACGGATGAACATCGGAAACCGGTCTCCGAGGAACGTCTGAGGGAATTGTTTCTGGAATTGGATAAACTGGCCCCCAGAGTTGGTTCAATTGTTTTGGAAGGGGATACACAAGCGTTCAAGAAAGCACAGACCTTTTGTAGCTTCCTTTTGAAACATGCTGAGGTATGTAGAGGAACAGAACGTATGCGCATACCGAAGGCAGGCACTTCTCTTCAGGATTTGAAACTTCGGAAGACGTTCTCGATGTGTCGCTCGACCGGTCGAATACAACAGGTTGGAGATGAAGAGGAGTGGACAAACTTGACTCAACGACAGAAGATCAGAAAAGGTATACCCTCCCGTTTAACCTTGACCTTGTTCGGACATCATGTTGGGGACATGGAAGTAGTACCTGAAGAGCCTTTGGACTTGGAGAAAGAAATCTTAGGCAAAAGAAGACACCAGGAGACTGACGAGTGTGACGGAGACAAACGACACAAACCGGGAAACGAGATGGAAGATGGGAACAAAGAAGTGAGTGAACAGGAACCAAAAGAGAAACCGTCAGAATCAACAGAAGAAGAATTGATTGGTCACCCCCCAAGAAATTTGGCTAGACATGGACCGGGTTTTCTCAATCTTGATGGAGAAAAACAGAAATACCTACGACAGATACACCATCGTTTGGGACACCCTGACCCCGAAACCCTCGTGCGCTATTTGAAATCAACAAGTGCAGAGCCTGCATTGATTGAAGGTGTCAGGGACTTTCAGTGTGATGCTTGCTCGGAATCTCGTCGGGGTTTCGACCTCCCTCGTGCCGGATGGATACATGAGAACATTGGCTTTAATCACACGATAGGCATGGATGGAGTTGTTTGGACAAACGCCACAGGAGACACTTTTGAGTTCACACATGCCATTGATGAAGGGACCCTTTTTCAGGTAGCTCGGCCATGTGGTTCAGACTCTCAATCACAGTGGAGGTTTCTTGAAGAATATTGGTTTGCCTGGGCCGGTCCCCCAAAGGTGATGTATGTAGATCCTGCCAAGGGATACTTGAGTGAATTTTGGTTGGGAAGAACACAAGACCTTGGTATCTCATTGAAGGTTTCCGCTCGGGACTCACATTGGCAGCTGGGTCGAGTCGAATCGCATGGAGCTGTGTTAAAAGGCATGTTGACTCGCATGGATGTAGAGAGACCAATTAAAGATGCGGAAATGTTTCGTCAAGCCCTAATTCAAGCTTGCCAAGCAAAGAATGCCCTCACCCGAAAATCTGGATACTCTCCGGAGCAAGCCGTCCTGGGCATCTCTCCTAGGCTTCCAGGTTCAACAATTTCTGACGAGGACACCTTTGGTCACATGAAGGCACTAGAGGATCCCACCAGTCCTTTCAAACAGTCCCTGGACCTCAGAGAAGCTGCAAGAAAAGCTTTCATCTCCATGGACAACTCAAACAGTCTACGTCGAGTTATGTTGAGACGAAGTAGGCCTGTTCATGAGAATTTTGAAGTAGGAGATCTCCTGTTGTACTGGAAACGGAAGGGGGGAAACATGAGAAGAGAACGAGGACAGTGGTTCGGGCCCGCTCGCGTCGCGTTAGTAGAAAATAAACGAGTGATTTGGCTTGTTCATGCTCACCGTTTGATCCGTGCAAGCCCACAGCAATTGCGATCTGCGTCGATGCGAGAATGGAAGGCTGTCAAGGATGGAGAAGAGTTTAAGATACCCACCAGAGACTGGATTCGGAAAGTTGGGAACCAAGATTTCTTTGACTTGGATCCTGATGACCTTCCCGAACCGAGTGAACCAGATGTAGACCATCCGGAGCCTCCCGTGGAACCTGAACAGAGTGAAGAGCCTCTGATTCCTGAACCTGAGGAGGAAGCCTCCGCTCCGACAAGAAGGGGTTCAATGGATGAAGGTGATAGTGTACCTACTGATGGGGTAAACGTACCAGTACCTGATTCTGAAGATGGTTTCTTTGGTGACACTGTGTGCTTTCAGACTGACTACTGCCAAGATTATTTTTGGGAAATTGATGTGACACCATCCAGTTTTGCCGATGAGCTTTTTGGAACGCCAGATGCTCTGGTCTTGGCCGCAGTCAACGACCGGAAGAAACGAACTGAAGTGAAACTTAAAGAACTGTCACAGGAAGATCAAAAGCGGTTTGCAGTGGCTAAGCATAAGGAGTTGACGGCATGGCTCAAGCATAAGACCATACGGAAGGTTGTTCAGGGAAAGATTCCCGACCACGCGATCATGCGATGTAGATGGCTGTATGTCTGGAAATCTCCCACGGGGGATGAGAATCCAGAGGATTTATCAAATGAAGGGAAGAAGGCCAAAGCTCGTCTCATAGTGATCGGTTGGGAAGACCCTGAGTTGGACAATGTCACCAACGACGCACCCACCCTTTCCAAGGACGGTAGGATGGTAGTCCTTCAAGGGGTTGCTAGTCACAGATGGCCACTGATTTCCTTCGATATCTCGACCGTCTTTCTTCACGGACGAGGAGATGGACGACCCCTAGGCCTTGTACCCGTTCCGGAAATGCGAGAAGCTTTAGGAATGACAGAGACTGACCAGGTTCAATTGGATGGGGGAGCATATGGTAGGATAGATGCCCCTTTTCTTTGGTTTTGTGAGTTCCGGGACGAACTGTTGAAACAAGGCTGCCGACAGTCACCTCTCGATCCGTGTGTTTTCACTTATCATGTTGGTGGAAAGTTTGAGGGTTGTGTTGGAATCCATGTTGATGATGGGATAGGAGGTGGCAGTCAGAAGTTCATGGAGATGTTGCGTCGCGTTGAAGCCCGATTTAAATTTGGGGCTTTCGAAGAAGGTGAGTTCACTTACACCGGAATCCGGTTCAAGCAGTGGGACGATGGGTCGATCGAATATGACCAGATAGCATATGTTGAGAAGATCAGTCCAATTCCTCTTGGAAAGGGAAGAAGAGATGACCCGGAATCCCTTGTGACAGAAACCGAAAGAACAGCCTTCAGAAGCCTTATCGGTGCTTTACAGTACGCAGCTGTCCACAGTCGGCCGGACATGGCTGCAAAAGTGGGAGAGTTACAGAGCGATGTCACTCAAGCCCGAGTCAAGAATCTGATTCTTGGAAACAAGATTCTGGCAGAAGCCAAGCAGAACAGAGTGTCATTGATGGTTCTACCTATCCACCCGGACAAGGTGACCTACTGTGCTTTCTCAGATGCCTCTTTCTCCTGTGTCAAACACACGACAGCACACCAAGGGACAATTATCTTTACTACAACACCAGAGCTCCTAGATAATCAGAAGGCAGTTGTGGCCCCTGTAGCCTGGTATAGTAAGAAGATGCCCCGTGTTGTCAGAAGCACTTTAGGAGCAGAGGCGGCAGCACTTAGCAATTCGGCTGATCGTTTACTGTGGATCCGTGTTCTTTGGGCGACTTTGTTAAGACCGGATTGTGACTGGAAGAACCCTGAGAAACTGTTGTTGGAAGAGAACCGTGGTGCATTGGTTACAGACTGCAAATCTGCCTATGATTTGTTGACGAGAACCGCATTGCCACAATGCTCGGAGCACAGGACGACAATAGAATGTCTCTTGATTCGCGAAAGAATTCGCGACAATGCAGTTGTCAGATGGGTGAGTTCTCAAGCAATGCTAGCAGACTGTTTGACCAAGACTATGGATAGCAGTGTTCTACGTGAGTGTTTGAGGACCGGTCGCTATGTCTTACAGGATGGGAGTTATACTCTAAAGAACAGACTCACCGCTCGAGAACGACTGAAATGGGTGAAACAGCACCGTTCAGAAAATGAACCCTCGAAAGAAGAAGAAGCCATGTTGGTAGGACAGTCCGGAACAGAAGGCCATGCATCGGATTTTTGGAGAAGAGGCAAGAACGGAGAAGTGATCCGTGTGCATGTAGTCCCTAGGTATCAACTTTTCACACCTGTAGGGGTTGTTGATTGCCCTATTGACCTTAGGGGTTTGGAGGTCTATAGAGACACCCATCAACGGGGATGTGCAGGTGAACGAAGTTATTGGGTTGGGACTCTAGCACACAAGCGAACACCTTTTCCGTGGGTGGGCGAGACAGTCTTCTATCCCAAAAAGGGAGTGAGGTAGGACAAAAGAAGAAAATAAGAGGTGTGTGAAACTCACAAGTTTCCCGGAACCAACCTCGAGTTGTCTCGCTCACACGCCGTGGTTCGGACCGCTGAAAGGGCGGGAGGGCGGACGTATCGATCAGCGTGAAAGAGGTGCGGTCACCTTTCGGTTTAGGTGGACAGGGTTTCCATGTTCAGTCTACAGTGCTAGATTAACAATATATATTTATTTATGTATACTGCGTTCCAATCCTTTCCAGCTTGGTTTCTCTTGCTCTGGGGTCAGAGTTCTCACATGTTCGTCCTTCGGGACGCTCTCACGAAATAAGCCGTGTCTTGATGGAGACTGATGCCCATCTGCCCCCAAGCTCGCTACCGATCTGCCTGGCAGTTCATTGTGCCCTAGCAGCATCTCCAAAGGCGTTTGATGGTTGTCATTCTTCAGCAAGAGCGCCAGAGGTGCAACATCACAAAGCCACCTAACGCTTTCTGAAACTAGACGAAGCCACGCACGGGCAGCACAAAGCTCATTCAATTTCTATGGCTGCAAGTCCTAGGCCTCGTCATATTGCAACCTTTGTCAGAAATATGTTTCTGTCTCTTGAGCTGGTTCTATGTGAGGAACGGCGTTAGAAGGCCATTTGGCGTCTTCATTCCTACACCATTTCCGCCATCGGTTCAGCTTCACCTGGCAATTTCGATGTAGTGTCGCTGTCGATGAGCAGGGACTCGTGAAGCTGCCCAACAAACCTGGTGGTAAAATCAGTAAAATCTTCACAAATTGAACATCCTCCAAGCCCCGAGCCCAATGCAGAGGCGTGCCAGACAGCCACGCCCCACGGCCAAGGCCGAGGCCAGGCTTAGGGCCCACTTCCTAAGCAGGTTTGAACAACTTCGGATTCTCGGAAATGAATTCGGAAGTGCACTTGACTGGGCTCACCGCAATCTTGGTCCGTTTTGTCTCACCCTCCAGGGTCAAGAAAAGCTGGGAAGGATCTCTTGCAAGACTCTCGCGAAAGCCCGCTGGTCTCAACCCGCCTGAAGATTCACGAAGCAGCTAAGGTTCTGGCGAGTGGGCTCAGCCCCCGCCCGCAACAACCTGCAAACCTTCCAGGAGCCCGTGCGCTGCTTGATGGCAGGGTGGTCTGAGTGCATGATGCGTGCTGGATTGAAAACTGCAAGCTGATTCATGAGAGCCCCATAAGTCAGCAACCACCAAGCAGTATATTGGAGGAGGAAAGCAGTACAAGCCCTGCAGCGCTGGTGACAGACCTGGCCTGCTGCATGGTCGCCTTCCCGGTGAAGATCAGGTCTCGCAGCTTTGCTTGAGCAGCAGTGTGCAGTTCTCGCATGAGATCACCACGTCCTTGGGCCGAAACTGATCGGCGAAAG
This sequence comes from Durusdinium trenchii, assembly GCA_963970005.1. NCBI lineage: Eukaryota > Dinophyceae > Suessiales > Symbiodiniaceae > Durusdinium > Durusdinium trenchii. The sequence continues at coordinate 337,881 of CAXAMN010002147.1, forward strand.
ACTAGTGAAGCTTGACTGCGTTTGATGGTTTCCAGTTGGTTATACACTTGAAATGTAGAATTGGACCTTTAAACCTGAAAACTCGGGCGTGCGGCCCACTCGCGCGCAGATTTCAAAGATCGTCAGGCTTGGCATATCTTCAGGGAAGCTGGCCTCCGGTTGAATAGTAAAAACAGCAAGGCATGAATGCTCAGACTCCTTGAAAACCTTCGGCGGTGAAAGTTGTAAATGCTCTCAGCTGAGTGGCCAAGATCGCTGCGGCTTCACGAGCTTGGCTCGGGCACAACCTTGGGGCCATCATGGGCCATCGCTGCATGACACATCCTCAATTGCCTCTTGTCAAAACACCACCACAAGCACCATGACCACCCAAAACGAGGGAGGCTAGTATGGAATACCCTTGAACTTGCACAGGCTTCACACACCGTAATAACATGTAATACCATCCAAGTTGCAGTCTTTCAAGAGCTTCTCTCATTTCCTCCCTGGAGATCTCGTGGCAAAGGTCGAGCTTGGGATCCTGCGCCGGCACGGCGTTTCCACATGTTTCCACTGCCAGTGCGGCCACACCTCGAGGCTTTGATGGAAAATGTCTGAGCCCTCCGAGAAGATTTGCAGCAGCAGCCTTGCCGTTTGTCCCTCAGCTAGCGGTGCCAGGGCAGGAGTCACCGGAAAATTTTAAAAAATGGACCGAGGAAGGAAAACCAAACCCTCGAAACAGATCACAGACCTGGTACTTGTATCAAGGGTGCTGGCAAGGAGGCTAGTGGAGTTGCAGCATCTTCGTCCTTCAATGTGACGCACGCGATGTGTGCAACAGCTTCATGTTTAAATGTCGCCTCTTTCAATGCCCAAAGGCAGTAGTAGAGGGAGAGGGGGGAGAAAGAGTTGCTAGAAGTTGTCCAAGTTGGCCAGTCCAATGCTGCCAGCCTCTCCTGATTGAGAAAATCGTCTGCGAAGACCTCCTTGTGCCCGCCTCTGATACTATAGTTTGGCGAGTCCAGCAGGTCGTCATCATATGGCGCCGTGTCGTCAAGAGACCTATTGGAAGGCTTTGTCTGCGCAAGCTGAAAAGGAACATCAATTCTGTACATTGTACATGCTTGATCCTGGGCTAAGTGCCGCAAATCACTGGCTGGGCGGCGGCGCACCACCATTGCACAAACCAATCGAAACCAGCCACCAGAATGGTCTTGGACATATGTGACATGTCTGGATCTGTTGCGCTGGCTCCAATGCCCGCCACTGTCCAAGGTGTATCTGGATCTGTAGCTGATTGTATTTGGATGTATTTGGAATATATAGCGCCAGCAAACAAAAAAATCAGGACTCCACAATCCTAATGCGTTTGGGTCGCCTCTGCAGCCTCTTGACACTTGACAGACCCCCTCCCGGCATCCAGTACGATACGACGGAATCTGAAGGACCTGAAGGCATAGAGGCCAAACAGTCAGGAGTTAATACCGACGTTCTGATCAGCTTGTTTGGGGAGCAAAAAGTCTACTTGTCTGACACATCTGCCTAGGGCCCTAGGGCCTAGGGGAATGCTCTGATCCTCATGGCATGCCGCTACATCAAGTGCCCCATGTGCAGTGCAACATGGAACGGCATTCCGTGTTGTATGGCGGATTTTTGCCAGGACTTGAAGTTATTTTGGTCATTGACTGGCTTGAACCAGAAATGCCAAGGAAAATTGAGACAAAGCTAGCAGGGCGCCAGGTGAGGCAGGCAAGAGCAACTCTGGCTACAGTAGCAAATGCTGGCTGTCGTGGCATCTTACTAGCCGTAACAGGTCCACTTGGAGTTTCTGAGCTTCTTGAGCCACTTCAGGAAGCAGGAAGCTGCGACAAGACCTGGGTCCTCAAACTTCCTTACCAATGGCGACCTTGGCTGCAATGAAGCCTGAACTGCACCAGTGACACCGAACTGACACCCACAAACCGGTAGAAACCGAGGCTCCAACCATCCCTCCCAACTTCTGGTCCATTATGGCAGCCCGAGACCTAATCTGAAAGGATTCGACAGCATCATGACCATTGACCCCCAGAAAGCACAGCCAAACGCTGCGTGCCATCTTTCTGCAGTTTGTTCCGCCATGTCCATCAATGGCACCTCACAACCGCAAACGAGGCCGGGAAGGGCTCGTGGCAGGCTTCGTGGGGAAGATGTGCCAAATCTTGTCCAGGCCCAGGTCATCGAACTCACGAATCTCACGATCTCTCAAATACTCTGAGGTGGTCTGAGCTCTCAATTCGCATCAGCGAGGACATTCGCGGGACCATCTCACGAGGCCATGCAGTGAGCGACGTGGGTTTGCAAATACTCACTGTCTTGCCAGAGTGCGGAGCGAGTGATGACATCCACGCTGAGCGGAGAGCCATCCTGAACAGCGGGTCAATGTCAGTGTTCATCCCCAAAAACAACATATGATATAGTTGGAAATATTGGGGTCATGATGGAACACGTATGTATATGGTTATAAGTTATAAGTTATAAGTTGCAAGTATATAAATGCATACTGCATACCTGATAGATAGATAGATTAGATTAGATTAGATTAAATAAGATAAGATAAGATAGGATAAAATAAAATAAGATAAGGTAAGGTAAGGTAAGATAGATAGATCGATAGATAGATCGATCGATCGATAGATAGATATGTCAGCCCATGTTGGGTGAGGCTCAACGGGGCTTCTTCTGGCCATTACCTTCCTTCTGGTTGAGCTTGAGTCCAGCCTGGAGTAGGAAGACCAGAGCCTCTGCAACTCTGCTCACCCCCAGGCGCCGCAAACCACTCAAATAGCGATTCCATTCCAGTGCTGACCGCTCCTCAACAGTTAACTGAAACTGTGGCAGCCGATCACATAACACATCTGCAAGCTGAATATTCACCTGGTCAACAACAACCTCAAACCAAAGGCGCGTCAGGCAAGCAAATGGTCTCGAAAGTGGGAACCGGAGTCCTGAGTGGCTGCTTTCCAATACTCTTCCGCGGCTATGGTCTTGCCGGTGAAAATCTGAATGGACCCTGTCGGTTGCCCAGCCTGACATGAACAGCCACGTCACTGGGCAGCCACGAAGCGAACAACAGCGCCTGGTAGACCCATTCCTTCACACGCTCTGGGAAGCTCCTTGGCTGTGCTGCAGAATCAGCTCACCAAAGTCACCACACGCTCTGGGAAGGAGAATGAAAAGGACAAGGAAGGAGATGCCTACAGCACTGAAGGCTGCAGCGATCCTGGGTCAGCTACAGTGTCAAACCCATGCTAAAAATCCCGGACTCTTCACTGCTTGTAGAGACAGGGTACTGTAGGAAATCTTCCGGGGGCCATGTGGGACGAAGCGTTGAACGACTTAACAAAATCCGCTTTGGCTGATCATGAGGACAGCATGAGCAAAAGCGCTACCCTCCACATGAAAGGCATTGTTTAGGCATCGAAGTTTGGTGGGTAGACGGGTCGGTTGCACCGCAGACTCCTAAGAGACCTTGTTCAGTCTTGGTTTCACCTCAGCCTTTGCCCAATCGCCTGATGCCAGTTCAACCACTGTCGGTCGGGTCTGCCAGGTGTCTCTGGGTTTGGCACCTCTGCCACGCTGCAAAACCGCCCTCCAGCTGCCAGCAGCGTCAAGCCCTCAGTATTGTCGGAAGTCCCAAAAGTGCTATGAAATTGCAGAATTCGCTCACCTGGCTGTTGCAGATGCATGTCCCTTTTTGTAATGTACATATATATATATATATATATTTTTTGTGTGATTTGTAAAATGCCCCCCCGCAAACGATTGAGGGAGACTTAAAGTATGATCCCCCAAAACCATTCCAGGGAGTTTGGCAAGTTTGGCCTCTTAGCAGCTTAGCGGTAGTAGTAGTGGTAGTACAGCAGCAGAAGCAGCAGCAGCAGGCATTTCTTTTTCAACGGCTCTAGGCATCAAGCAACGTCCAAGAAGAGGCAGTGATGGTGGGAACCTTGTACTTCTCCAACCCACACGTTACCTCGGCACGCCCTATTCTTCCACATCCGCTTGATGTGTTCAGAGCCTTTCCTTCATTTTCTGAATTGGGCTCACATTAAAGATTGACCGCAACCACGGCTCTTCTGGTGATGGCCAACTACCATTCGCAAGGGTTCCCCCTTCGCCCTTCAACGGCCAAGGGGCCTTCTGCAGCGATATCTTGTGCACCTCCTCACCATCATGACCCCCTCCAGAGTAGAGTGGCCCTGGCAAGTGGCTCATGTTCTGCTTCAAGGGCAATGAAATAGGTTCAGATAATATCAAGACCACTGAACTAGTGACTAGTGCAATATCAAATTGTTATCTATCAACTCTTTTGCACTCCGGGCACTTTGGATCGTCAGCGTGCCTGCAGCAGAAGCTGTTCCATCCGGGTTCGGCACGAAAGGAGGGTTTGCTAGGATAACCTGATGCCGTGGTGCTTTGTCCATCCGCTTCACAAAAAGTACTTCACGTGGACCCACGTGACAAGAATTCTTCCAGAAAACTTGCTGGGGAAGGCAGCATACAAAGATTGAAATGAAGGTCATCCAGTAACAACGATCCAATGGCAAATGGGCATCGACACAAAAAGTACCGTTTAGTCTTGCACATGCATTAGCTTGAACATATGCCGTGTTGTCACTGTGCCTCAAACTTCTTCGCCCCCATGTGACGCAAGAAATCCTCATGGACGCTTCCTTCCACAAAGCTGCATCGCTCATGAAGGCCATTGAGAGCAGCATTGAAGCGGCTGAACGCTAGAGCGCGTGGGTTCACGTCCAGAAACGTTGCCTGCCGTGTTCTGAGGGCAAGTAGGTGCCTAAAGGTATCTTGTCTTGCGACAAATTGCCCAAAAGTACAAGAGTCTGAATTTCAGTCTGAATTGAACCCTTGATCCTTGTAGCCTGGGGTCGAGAGCTCCTCTCCAGGATTTGAATTTGGGGTGTTAACCAGGAGTGCTTTCACAAGTCACATCCAAAACTGCGACACAGCCTGTCTGGCATAGTGGCGCAATGCCACAAGGCCCTGGACGCCACTCCCGCAGCACATATCCAGAACGTTTTCCACGGCATCACGTGGACAAGCAGAAATGAGAGCGTACGAGTCCAAGGACAAATACCTCAGTCAGCTAAGCGACCGCTTGGCTGAGGCAAAATCGATCTATTGAATCTATTGGGAAGGTTGGCCCCATCTACTAATTTTGGTGTCACACAGCGCCGTCACGAAAAGCAAGAGCAATGCACTCTACTGTATCTTGTCTGGACGCATTACTGGTTCAAATTCGCCTGCAGCATGCTGTGTGTCTCCATAATCCGTTGCAATCAGCAAATCTTCCACTGGCCACCAGGCCACTGCCGAGAAGATCTTGAAACCTCGTTTTTCACCTGTCTTTCCCTCCAATTCTTCGATGACTTTGACAGCGTCTTCCGGATTGACTAGATGAAAGTCGCTTTCAAGGCAACAAAGAGCTCGTAGACGGAGCAGGGTTGAGATCACCACGGCACCCAGCAACTCAATGCTCTGCTCCAAAGGCAAAACACGTCGTAAGAGGAAGAGCCGGATCAGCTCTTTCAAGGGCATGTCGGCCTTCTCCTTTCAAACAAGCAAGGGCTTGGGTGAGAAATGTCAAGCTCCACCCAAGGTGCGCTAGCCTGGCCTTTAGCGTTGCTTCCAGTGCATCAGCTCTGTTTGAGACCAGGTGGAGCACAGAAGGGACACCAGCAGCCTTGCGACTTGACAAGCGAACTGCAATCTATATAAAAATCACTACGTCCTCTTCCCAAGAACAGCAAACTGCACCCTGTGTGCCTGAGGCAGGTTCGCAGCTGTGTAGCCATAATGTTCCAATCGCTCTTTCAATAGTTTACCTGCCTCACTTGCGTGGTGTGCGCAAACCCTTTTCATGGACATATGCACACGATCCACGACAAAACCTCCACCTGTGCTCTAAATGATGTTTTGATGGCGCTTACCAAGCACGCCCATCAAAACAGTTCACACAATAAACCCTGACGCAGCGGCGGCCGAACCAACGTCTGCGTTTCGTCCAAGACTCATCAGCAAGGTCGTCCCATGAGATGCCCTCAGAAAGGCCTTGGTTGCATCATTGATGCGATGCCCTCGACTATATGTTGCATGGCCAAGAGCAACATTTTCAAACTCACTCACATGCCACACTCGAGCTGCACCCACACTGAGCCCTGGACAGCAAAGTTCGCGCCGACAGGCAAGGGCCAATGCACAATCCAGTTTCAGCCTTGTTGCCACATCAGAAGGCTTCAACCGAAGACCTTAGCTGGCAAAATGGCCGGCGATTCCCTGGATAAACGCCGAAAACATCCAAGCGACACAATGAAAGTTTCCCATAAGCATCTTCAAAGTTGAGCATCTTAATCTGGAGAGCAGCTGCCTCCCCCAACACACCTGCCAAGCATCATCGAAACAAACCACCAAAGGCCACAAGTGCATGCAGCCTGCCAAAAGGATAGGTTGAGTTCCATCTGCCAGCGATGAAATTTCCTGAGTTGAACCAGGTGAAACGTGGCGGATAAAAACAATCAAACAAGTTGAGCTTCAATGAACAAGCGGCCCATTCGCAAGCAGCAAGGCGCGCCCCCAGAATTGCAGTGGTAGCCTCAGGCTAAAGCGCATCAAAAATTGACCACATGAACAAAATATTGTTGATCAAGCAATTTGTCTGAGTTCATATGCTCACATGAAAGCTATCTAGCCGTTCCCCTTTCACGGATTTAAAGGTTTTTGGACGGCAACCCTTGCCTCGCCGTAAGCTCTCAGCAACGGGTCCGCTGTGTGAACCAAAGGTATTGTGGGTGCAGATTCTGGGTTGTCTGGAAGGCCTGCATCCAAGCGAGTCGTTCGTTTCGGTGACATAGCTGAAAAGTTTACAAACATTTACAAACACAATTTGGGAGGATCGTCTGAGATGTTTTTTCAACACCCGCCTGCAAGGCAAGCACGCAAGGCGTTGAGTTCTAAGAGTTTTGAAGCCTGCAACATTTGACGTACACAAAAGCTGACAAAAACTGGTGTAAAAGCAGGAAAATGAACGCGAATTTGCCGTTGATGTTTATAGATAGATAGATAGATAGATAGATAGATAGACAGAAAGATAGATAGGTAGGTAGGTAAACAGACAGACAGACAGACAAATAGATAAATGGATAGACAGATAGATAAATAGACAAATAGCTAGAACTACAATACATCATCAATATTTTCGAAACATGTTTGTCCCGACGTTTTCAACTGCATCTTGTCAAACAGGTTCTAGGGTCAACACAAAGTTCCGATATACCTGCTCAGGCACTCAATGTTTAATGTCCGTTGGCTTAGTCCTGTCAACACTATTTTTTCTACGTCAGGCTTGTGGAACAATTAGGTAAACGACATGGTGTAAACAATTGCCCGTCAGTCACCATCACCGTCAATTTGCGGCATTGCATTCTCCAACCCAACACCACCCTCCAAAGCATTTAGATCCCGTTTCCACAAGCGCCGCGCAGTGGAAAGCCTTGTCTTCCTCAGCCGGGTTCTTGAAGCACGCTGACAGCCGTGTCAACGAAGCCACGCAGCCTGCGCAACCCAATGCTTGAACAGCACAAGTTGCGGGAGGTCACTTGCACCTCTTAGCAAATGCCAGCGAAGGGTGAAACTGGGAAAACACCATGGCAATCAGCCCTTGCTTGTTGCAAACACTCACTTAGTTTTCACTCTTGCATCAACACCCAATCCTTTTGGCCCAATGGCCAATATCATGCCCCTCGCACAAGCAGTTGTTAGTCACCAACTTTTGGCTGCAGGCTTCACTTGTCACGCTCGGTGCAAAGCGTCTTGTAATTTGCGACGCGGCCCGCGAGGGATTTGCATCTGAACAAAGTCGTCTTCGGTCAGCAACCTAAGACAGCTAACAGTGTCGATCTCCTCTGCTGCAAAAATCGGCGCATACTTCTGAAGGCCCAACTTCCGCAGCAAAGCCTCCAAGTCCAGACGGTCAGGCGGCGGTGACAGGGGCCTAGTCAAAGCTTTCCGCAAGCTGTCCATCTCACTCTCCGTGGCATATCGAACGCCTGCTGCCCTCATCATTGGCAACTTGAAATTGACACCCGGCAGGTCCTTGACACCCTTGTCGAATGGGACCTGGCTTTGGAGGCGACCCCAGAAAAGCTACCATTACAAGCTGAACACCAAAAGGACAGAACTCCACAGACGCGAGCAAGGCACTGTCGCAGTCCACTCCACTGCAATGTAGGCGTGCCAAAAGGATTCCTGCAAATGCTGCAGCTTGGCTGCTGTCAGTCTCTAGGGTTTGAGGAGCTGCCATCACATGACCAGAATGAAAAATACACCAGCAACTTGAGAGGCCCGCCTGCCACTGCACTGGCAAAGCTTTGACGAACTTCTGCCATGCCACAAGAGAATCATAAAGCTTAAGCCGGTCAAGGACGGAATACTTCCCGGCTTCAGACTCCACAAACTGTTTGTGAACCTTGTAGCTCTTGTTATGCAACTCCTTGGCGTTGGTGAGCGTTGCAGGAGGGTCGTTCGACACTGCAGCCATGGCTTCCCGAACTTTGGAGGCATCTGCATCGCCCACAAACGTCTGGCCACTCATGATCTCCCTGGGCCGGCAGTAGTATCAGAACAAGCGACCCAGGTCATGTCACATAAAGCTACCCCACAAAAAAGCGAACATCCCACCAAGTTCCAACGCCAAGCATCTTCAAGTTCCCCCTGACCTTTCCAAGCCCGAGGAGACCAGTGCCGCCGTGGGAGCGGGGACAATATGCCAAAAGCTTTTGGCCAACTTCGCACGCTGCCGCCTCAAAGCCCGACTCCCAAGTCACGCCAAACCCACTCAAGCAAGTGGCAAAGTCTTGGGGGTCAAGACTTGCAACAACAAAAAAGCCAGAGACAAACGCCGACAAGTTAATCCTCACCTAGCTACAGTTTGCTCAAACCTCTTCTCGTCAACACCGGCAACGATGACAAAACCATCATTGACCTCATAAGAAACGTACAAGGGGGCTCCAGCGGCAATGCATCTACCCAACGAGGCCTTGTTCTGATGAATAGCTACACCTGCAAGGAGTACGGATTCGTTTGTAAAGGCTTGAAGGGACTGTGGGGCGATGGGTCGGTAATGAACACGGGCCACCTTCCTAAGTTTAGTCCGTGCACAATCCTTGTCATATGCGAGGATTTGAGATTTGAGGTTGATCCGGTTTTCTGCTTGAAGGTTGACCTCAAGAACTAATATGGACCCCGAACAGGCCTCGAACTATAACTATGTGTGCATTTGGTCCGTTAGGTGTGTTTTTTTGGTCGCTGGCCGCCGCTCACATGTGTAAATTACTCAACCAACGCGTTGGCCCCAATTGCAACGCCAAAACGCGGGGGAGCCAAGCTTCCATTGTCTGCCAGACTTTGCTGTTGGCAAGCTCAAAGCCAAGCGAAACTTGGAGGAGCTTCGTCTTGCCTGGGTGCGCAGGCTCCCCTGTTCTAGAGGTGTTGGAGGTGGGCGAAAGGTAAAGGTTTCAAGATTCTGAGCAGGGGCTAGCAGCAAGCAGCAGCAAAGCAAAAACAATAGCAGGCAAAGCACCAGAAGCAAAGCAGCAGTACCAACCAGCAGCAGCACCACCACCAGCAGCAGCAGCACCAGCAACCAGCAACCAGCAACCAGCAACCAGCAGCCAGCAACCAAGCAAGCAAGGCAAAGCAAAGCAAAGCAAAGCAAAGCAAGGCAAGGCAAGGCAAGGCAAGGCAACCAAGCAAGCAAGCAAGCAAGCAAGCAAGGGTGGCCAGGGATGGCCTGTTTCTTCGATTGGCCGGACTGCTTCCTTCTCGCATCTGGCCAATGTCGGCGGCCTCCTTCCTTCCTTGCTTCCCAGCTTCCCTTCCTCACTTCCTCGCTTCGTCGCCAGGTGAGGGTTGTTAGGTCTTATCAGAGCTCTTCTCACCTCCTCCGCCGCCTCCTCGCCAGCAAGCTACAGCAAGTGCCAGATCGCAGTGGGCACTGCCCCACCTCAGCCGCAAGTGCCAGAT
>CAXAMN010002147.1:351614-364559 GCA_963970005.1 Durusdinium trenchii
CCACAAGAGTGTCCTATAAGAGTGTCCCATGTCCTACAAGAGTGTCCCACAAGAGTTTCCTACAAGAGTGACCCACAAGAGTGTCCTACAAGAGTGTCCTACAAGAGTGTGACGGCTTTTCGCCTTGTGCCATCTGCATCTGGGTTTTTCCGTTCCAGAGGGTTTTTTCCCTACACAATAAATGGCTCATTACAAAAACCTGAGCCAAGTTATCTGACTATAGAGTATGTAGTTGTTCGAACGTGTTTGCATTCGGGTTCGTGGGTTCCATCTTATTTATTGTCTGAATACCATCTCAAATGCCAAGAGGTGCAGTGGCCTGCAAAAGCTCCAGCTCTGGCCATGGGAACGGCCGCTGCTGTGAGACCCTAAGTGATTCAGCTGTGATGGCACTGTCTTATCTATATCTATACCTCTTTATCTATTTACATATATACAGTAAGTGTTGAGGATGGTGAAAGGATCAAGCAGGCAGAATTGCTCCAAAAAGCACCCCGGTTCAGATGTTATTTGGCTGCGTTGCTGAGCGTCTGTTTCATTTTCATGCCAAACAAGTCTGCATGGAATCACGCGTGGCTCGCCATGACGAATCTCCAGACTCCGGCAGCTACCCCACCTGATGTTCAGCTGCAGTTGGTCCTCCTCCAACTGTGCAGGCTCCCAGCCTTCAAGCAGCTCAGGCGCCAGGAACTCCCCAGCTTTGGGCGCTGGAAGTGCCAAAGCGGCCACCTGTTGGGCTGGACCGGAGAAATGACAAATGCAAATTGAACCTAAATATATTACTGTAATGTTTTGTAATTGTTCATGAGCAATTCGAGGGAGGAACCTGTTATTCGTTCGCTTCTGTGGCTTTCTCAAGTCTCGTCCCTTAGACCCATGACTTCAGCGCCTTTTGAGATGCCTCTGCGATCTTCTCAGCCGAGACTGGCAGCGTCAGGGCCTCGGCCGGTGACCCCTGATCCTTTCATGTGCCCACTGTGCAAGCGACAAAAGACAGGAGACGAAAACAATTTGCCCATGTTTCTCTGCTAAGTCCTTGAGTGTGTGCATGTTTTTCCCTGGGTGCCAAACAAATTCCACATACTCCCACGGATTGCCCACCCAAACGCGACCGCGCTCCATCAACAGGCGGCCACTACCGCCAGCGAGACCTGCGTCGCCACAACAGGCGCCGGTCCGTCCGAGCATCTTCTGCACTAATGCCACTAATGGTCAAGTACACCGCGTGACTCCTGCTCCGTCGCGTTCCCTCAAACAAAATTCAATTTTCGACCTAGTGACGTGGTGAGCAACAGCGCGTTAAGTCCAAGCAGCCACCATGGCACACGCACACTTGTGCCCCAGCATCAAACCCGATTGGGGCGTAGAATACCAGCAATGGCTCCTTCAACCGGGTGGCTTCACAGACACCACCTCAAATCCCAAAAGCAGGCTCAGTCAACACCGACACTGAAACTGTGTACAGTAACCAAAAACAACACCCAATAAATACGTACGCTTCAAGTCCTGCCCATCCAGAAACTCCAGCCGAGCACAGTCTGCTGCTGTTTGAGGCAATTCATAGCTGGCATCTGGCTCCTAAGTGGACTGGAGCTCTTTCAGCATCACCACACGAATCCAAGCAACTTTCATTTTCAAGACAGGACACGAGCAGCGTTAGAAACGGCATGAAGATCTCAACACAATTGCCGTCGTCACCAAGGAATCGGAGCAAGCATTGCTGCAAAGCAGCCTATCCAGGATTCAGCGAGGCAGGACATGCTGAGTGCCACTGCGAACGCAAAATACTCCACATACAGTCCACTGGACCTGTGCCCAAAGGTATCCCTGCGGTGTAACGCCCAGCTCTCGAAGTTTCTCTTCACCAACAACTTAGCCAAGCAGAGTCAAACTGTCACCAGCACAGGCAGCGGAGAGCTATATGACCAATATACACATGCAAAGATGTAGTAGTGCACAGGTCTGATGTGCGAACAAATCAAACGTCGGAAAAGTGCGGCCGGGCCGCCACCGCAGAGTTCTCCAAGCTCTGAATGAATCTCCTCGCGGCCTCGCCGCACAGCCCTCCAGCTACCCACCCCAAAGGACAATGACTAACTGACTATCTGACCATCCTCTTGGTCACATTTGTCACCGCGCATCACTTGCTTGAGGGGGAATTTGAAAACAAGGGTGGGTCTATGGCAATTCAATAGATCACAAGCTTTGACCACCATGCATCAGGCGCTGTATGGTCAATGCACCTTGCTGCGCAACGTGCGACCAGCGGCTGCCATGTAATAAGGAAAGCTCAGTCTCTTCCCACTGAAGCAAACCTGACATGCTGCGTCGCTGTAACCCCTTCAATTGTTTCAAACTGCCCATGAGCCGCCTGTGACCGTGCTGTTCAGCAGCTGCAGCTGCTCCTGCAGCTTTGGATCGGCCTGGTTTTGTGCAACCAGCAATACATGGAGAGCCAACCACGTAGAGTCCGGTGAGTCAGCATCCTGGCTCGCTGCGCGTTGAATTGGCCAACACCATACGAGAAACATCTCGTATGAACATCTGTTGCATTCTGTGAGCATATGGGTCCATATGGGAAGAAGAAATCGTGCACATCTCAATTGCAAGCGGTTGGCAGGCCAATTCCTCCCGGTTCCTTTTGGGGTAGAAGTCTGGCAAAGGCACCACTTGTAGGTGCTATAAACATCCCACACACAACTTGGTGCAGCCAAATCACCAGCAACTCCGACAGTTTGGCGCAGGACCGGGCAGTCTTCGCAGTCCAGCACTTCCTCACATCGATCGAATCCAGCAAATCAATCAACATAGACTTCAGAACGTCAAGCCTTATCTTGCCACATGCCTCCCCAACCTCCACCCAGCTGCCACATCTCAGGCTAAGTGTCACACGACAAGGGTACCGCCAGCAGTGGCTCCCCTTGGACCAGCTGCTTGTCCGCGACGAAGCACTGCTGCCGAAAAGCCTTGCGGCTATTCTTCGATTCCAAGACAGCCCTTTCTGAAGATCTTGGATCTGAATCATTCTGAATCTAATCTGGATCTATTGCATGTGCTGTGTTCCCTTGCATCATTTGGTCAAGGCTCCAAGTGGTTCAGCAGTGCTCCGTCAAAAACATCTTCCATCTGATCCAAATGTCTGCGAAGCGTTTTGCTCCCATGGGCCAATCAAGGAGCAGATTTTGGGCGAGAATTATGATAGTGCAACATTGAGTTGCTAGCCTTCTATGCTGTGAAAGGACTTATGAAACGTGGTGAAGGGCCTTCGATGATTTGCTTGGTTCTTCAGCATCCAGTTGAAAAATGTAGCGGGGTAAGCTTTCCGAGATGGACATATCAATGAAGCATCATGATGCTATCAGCTGAGGCAGGTATCATCCGCAGTATTTGCTCTCCGGCTCCCATCCAGGGACACTCGTTACAAACCCCCTCACAACCAAAACAACGCACAAAAAAACACACACACTCCGCTCCCCTTCCTTCCTTGAGCCTCAGTTCGGCAACATGGGCCGAGATCCGCACTCTGTTTGCCAGGCCTTGAGGTCCAAACTGACATTTTAAAGAAACACTCTTCCTTTGAGTTACTAATAGCAATGGCTTCCAACCTAGTAGGAATGACCTCAAACCTGCTAGCGATGGCCTCGACCGAATAACGATGGCCTCCAACCTATGGCTTTGGGTCTCCTAACTTCAGAGTCTGATGAGCAGGAGCACCTGATTTCAATTCTAACCCGGCCCACGGGCCGACATCCGAGGAGACTAAGTCTACAGCTCATGGATCTTCTTTTCAATCTGTTCCGATTCCGAATGCCGCTGCCTGGTGTCTTGCCGTGCGTTCACACACTACATTCGGAGATTTCGAGATTCAAACAGCACGCATAGTATGGATACCCGTTTTTTTACACACTGGCTCAAACACATGGGCATGCAACGTTCGAATGGACTTGTGTGGTGACTAATCAGGTTCAATGGACAATACACGGCAGCCGATGCAAGCTCGAGCTCAATCCAAAGCCTTGCAAATGCCCAGCAGAGCATTTGAAACCTTGCAACTTGCAAAGCTCACTGGCTAAGGAGCTGTCAGAGCCTCTGCCCTGGACGAACAAAATACTGAATCCGCAGTTTTCTTAAAAGCCTCTGACAGCCGCTTATAACTTATAACCTATACTGCGTTCCCAAAAATCCCCTAAACTACCATTTGTCTCCGTGTGGAACACATCAAGCGACTGCCGCGCAAGGTCTTTTTCCTTGATCATCTGCTCACTCAAGATGCCTCCGAGCAAAACAGGCACACTCTGCAGAATTGCACTTGCAACTTAGTGAAATGATGTCAACTGTCACGTCTTCCCAGTTCTGGAAGTCTATTAGGACCATGTCAGGGTCAGTGCGACCTGGCAGTGGAATAGCCAAAGGGTGTGGCCTCAGCAATTGCCCCAATGACGGATGCTGAATCATGATCCAGGCTTGTACTGGATCTCGAGGTAAGGGCACATCCTGGATGTGGAGTCGGACACAAAAGGGATACCATGATGTCTCTTTATTCAACTGCAACCACCACACTGCGATTCGCTTTGACTGTCTGTCCCCCTCCTGCCTGCTTCGCAGCCTTGGTGCATTGGCAATAGACTCTCCGCCATTGCCCTGAATCATCTGCACCGAAGGTGTCCACATGCTGGCCAAATTCGACTGAGAACACCTGGAAATTGCGGTGTGGTCTCACCAGGTTGGCTTCCCCTCCTAACTTGCAGCTCATAACATCGACTGAGAAATCAAGCCCAGCTGCGATCAGGCCATCTGTGCTCGGCTGGCTTCTTACTGCTACCATTGGCTTCCGTACCACTTCGAAGCTCTCCCGAACATCCATGAACTCTTGGGGAATTCCGTATTCCCGCAGGCCCTGCAGTGGCATGTCTGGCATCTCTATTCGCTTTGATCACCTTCCGTTCAACTGTCGCCTTCAATTCGCTTTTAATGCAGTGCCTTCTCCTGCACAAGCTGAAGACGCTCCCCGAACTCTGCTGCCAGCGCTGCCAAGTGGGCGGCTTGGTCTACTTCCTAGCACGTTCAATCTCAATTGTATGGCAATTTCTCAAGGATTGCGCTTTTTGTTGGCAGTGTGGAACATGACAATTGACCAACCGTGCATTCAGCCAAGTGCTTCTCCTCGGGGATATCCAGCACTGGGTTGGTTTGTGGTGGGGATGGTGCAGCTTGCAGCTCCTGAAGAGAAAGCAGCTGAACTTCCTTTAGAACCTGACTGACTGACCAAAACCTGAAATAACCATCTTCAAGTCGTGACAATTTGTCATTATTCTAGCTGCTATCAGTAGCCTGCCTGTCTGCCGGCCTGTCTGTACCCTCTCCCCTCTCTCAGGCTCTCCCTCAAACACAGCTTCGAGGAGTTGTTTTAGCACCAGCCGCGAACAGAATCACGAAACAGGCTCGAGCCTGGGTCTGCCACAGAACTGCTCACTGTACTTTTCACGGTGAACTGTAGTTCCACTGGCAAGCAGGAAGAAACCTTACCGTGCCAGCCAAAGGTAAACCATGCTGCTCTCACAGCTCCACTGGCAACCCGACCACGAAGTGACCCGGGCTTTGGGTGAACTCACTTGAAGTGTCATAGCAGACTTCAATGATGCTGCCCTTGAAGTCGATCTGACTGAGGGCGTCTTCCTGCAAACAAGCTCCAATGTCTTAATTAAGGCATCGTTTTTTGCAATGTAAACGTGATTTTTGGACCTAACCTAACAGCTGAGCGAAGTGTTGGGCATCTTATGCTCAATTCTGAGAGTGTCCGCGCTTGTGTCAGCATCAGTCCTTCTTGAGCTGCTTGGTGATGGCAGCTCTGAAGACGGTCATCCATCCTTCTCCACGTCGCAAGTAGCACTTTGAAAGAGGCCCCACCCGCTCTTCCACCCAACTACTGCTCTGGCGCTTTGGGTGCAGGGACAAGGATGATGGATTTGATGTCTCTTCGTAAATCTTCTTTGAGCAAACTTCGAGGAGTCCTCCGTCGTACTCCTCCACCGCTTTTCGAGCGCTCTCCGCACTGTCAAATATGATCCTCGCTGTATCCTCTACAATGGAACATTGCAGGACAGGCCCCACATGTTCTTCAAAAAGGCTCTGCACCTCATCTGGCTTGAGGCGCTTTAAAATGTTGGAGACCTTCACTCGGCTTGACCCTGACAGTGGCTGTATCACAGGGGCGGCCGGAATGGCCTCCCATCCACGGACAGAAGGAGGAAAGCTTGGAGCGGAGGAACTAGGATCGCTGGATGGCTTGGCTGAGGACGCCGAGCCCTTGTTCGCAAAGCAATCTGGTATTTGATCTGGAGGCGGAGGTGGTGACGGAGGAAGGTGAAAACCGCCAAGTGCTGCAATGAGCTCTTTCACTGGAATGCCGATACTTAGTGAGAGGTTGATAGATGGAACTTCCTCTCCGAGGAGCCCTTTCTTGGAGATTTCCAAGCCTGAGCAAGATGTGACAATAGGGATGGAGCCTGCCATTGCGTTCAGACCCTCCTTGCAACGGAGTGCTTAAATATCCTTTATACCTTCCTGGGCTCCACCCGATAAACTTGATCTGGAGACCCTGCAGGATCGCAAACACAAGTGTTGTGATGCATGCTCAGCCAAGGCCCCAGGCCAACCACAGGGTCTAACGAACAGCTCCCACACAAACCCCCGGCCAAACTCCATCATCCAGTCCTCAACATCGCGCGATACTAGCACCCCAAGTTGCGGATGTTGTAGCATGACCCAAGCCTCAGCTGAAGCGCCCCTAGCAAAGGTCAGTTTACATCATCTTGACAAACACAAGTGAAGCTGAAATGTGAATTCTAGAATCAGCATGTCCTTTTTGTCGGCAAAAATCCCTCCAGAATGCTTGCTGCGCCTCCACCAGGCCACCATGGCCTCCACGTAAACGGAAATGGAGCTTCCGCCAGGTGCCAGTTTCGTCCGCTTCCTCAGGACGACCCCCAGCACGTCGTCTGCGCAAAGGCTCAGAAATCCAGTTTTGGGCTGCAAACTGCCTCAGTGCTGTACCTGTTTGTCCAAGTGTCAAAAAGCACAAGCCGCTGCCCGTACTCAAAGGCACCCAAGACATGCGCATTGACGCTAGGCTTCTTCCGAATGGCAACCTTCCTGAGCTGTCTGGACATTCTGCTATGTGTCGGTATGTACTGTATATATATATATTTATATACGTGTGTGTGTGTATGTGTGTTATATATGCTGTATACCTATATTGATTTTGATTATATATGTATCTATATGTTTGTATACAGGTAAGACAGGCTCAGCACTCCACCTTGCCTAAAACGGTATAAACTCACTCCAAACATTGCATTATATAATTTTGCAAGAATATATGAAAACCCAAGTCAACAAATCACCGCAACACCGAATTTACTCACCGTCACCAAAAAAACAGTCACAGGTCGACGACGACGACAACAACAACGACGACCACGACGACCACGACGACCACGACGACCACGAACCACGACCACGACCACGACCATGACCACCACCAGCACCACCACGACCATGACCACGACCACGACCACGAACACAACAGCAGCGGGAAGGATTCTATTTTGGTTTAGCTAGCGCAGAAGCACAAGCCTATCTAAAAGCGAGGCTTCTCGCCTCGTTGTAAGAAAGACTGGTGCAAATTCCAAACCGAAACGCAAGGCACACCATTCAGAGGACTTCTTTACAATGCAAGAATCTTAAAAATGACCGTGTGTTCTATGCCGTCCTTCCGTTGCTCCTCCTGACGCGACACATAGACCAAGGCATTTGTCCTGAGGCGCGGTGGGTCCAAGCAGCTACAATGGAAGTAGCGTCCTTGCTCCTAGTAGTAAGGCCAGGAGCCCCTACTAGCTTCTTGTTCCTAGTAGCGATGCCAGGAGCCCCTAGTAGCGTCCTTGCTCCTAGTAGCAATGCCCTTTGTTACTAGATGTTGCTAGTAGCGATGCCCCTGCTACAAGTAGCTTCTTGTTACTACCACAACATGACACTACTGGTTCTAGAGAGACAGACCGCAGAACACCACAAACATCCAGAAACTAGTGTTCAGCTGGCACGCTCATCCACAATGAAGCCTGCTTCATCCAGAAGATCCTGTGCTTCACAGGGCAACCTATTTGCAACAATATGTGCAGGCTGCCCTGCAGCCACTCAAGCCAAACAGTCCTTGCGTGTGTCCGTCACTTCCTGACAAAAGAGAAAACGATAATATCGCAACTGCCAAAAATGTTCATTCATTTCTATGATTCTCTTACAGTAACAGTTAAGAATGATCTTAGCACGCGATTGCTTTCCTCACAAGATCACACCCCCTGCCTGAGTCGAATCTCCTTTGCCTCGCAAGGCCAGCAACTCGTCCCGGGCCTCGCGCTCGACCTGCACAGCTTCCACTGTCATTAAATCATCGCCATGGAGAGGCGTGCCGGAAGCAATCAACACCGGAGACCAGATTCTTTTGCATCACAAATCAACAACCAAAGTCAGATTTCTTCCATGGAAAGACATTCCACTGCCTCTACAAAGGCGGAGAAGGCCCCGGTGCGACCCATTGCGCAGGAAATGCCTACAATATCCTGTACAACTTCTTCGTGATGTTTGTCCTATTCTGCCGAAGCCGCAGTGTAAATGCTTCGTGAAATGCCGCCCGATGCGCTGAACTCCTTCGGATGGCCCTGGGCCATACAGCCGCGTGCTTGCAATGCTTCAGACTCATCAAATCATCACATGCGCACTCTAGTAACAAAGGCATTACTGTCACATTAGAAAAATCACACACGATGACATGTCTCTTATCTCACGCCAAAAGGTCCAAAAAGCCACAGTTGGCAGGTAGCAGCTGTCACAAGTCTTGTATAGTCTTGATGTCTTGCTTGCTATCTGCACTTGGGTGAGACGTACATCCATTGAGAGCATATTTGTAGTGAAGCAGCGCTGCCGCTGCCAATCTTCAGACCATCCTCTCCCGAAGTTGTCACAAGTGTTGATCAAAACTGGGCTCGAAAGCATATCGAATATAGTCTAGTGATGAATTGATCTGCAACGTGTTGTGCACATGTTTACGCCCATGTAAATCAGTTCGACGGGGTTTATACAGTAAATGAAGTAGACTAAAGTGGAGAAAACGAAGGGCAAGAGAGAGACAAACAGAGAGACGGATGGGCAAACGAACGGACAGAGAGACCGATACAGAGACACGAACACAAACAAACGCACAGACCGACGGACGGACAAACGGACCGATGGGCGGACGGACGGAGGGACAGCAAAAGACAGAGAGAGAGAGAGACAGCGCGAGCGAGCGAGGGAGAAAGAAACAAACAAAGCTTTTAGCAGTAGAGGAGCACCTGCGAACCTTCCCAAGACCTTCATGTTGGCTGGCTAAAGATACTATAATGAGGGATGCCAGAGCTTTTCCCATTGTAAAATCCTTCTAGGCTGCAACACGATCTCATACAAAGGAACCTGCAAGTGTGCACACAAGAGATGTGTCCGATGCAACTCATGGCACTTGAAGCCAGCTGAGGCACAGCAGAGCTGCTAGCCAGATCGCTCAACTCTACAGGAAACACTTCTGCCTCTCAAACGAATTATACCGATTCACATCGCTCGCAAAAGGCGAAACTGCTACTGTACAATCCAGCAACACTCGCCAACAGCGGAGCAGCGGTGCAGTGATACGGCACTTTCTGCCGTACGCAAAAAGTTTGGCTCAGCTAAAGGCATTTCACCCGGTCGCTCGACATCCTTGGTTACAAGTGACAAGTTACACCTGGGCCTGGGGACCTCACACTACAACAAGGCCTTTTCAGCCATGTTTCGCAAGCGAATCCAAGGAGCTGTTGCCATGAAAGCCTGAGAAATTTGCAGGTTAAGAGGCATCTGTGTACTGGATGTTCATAACATTTTGCCAATCACAGGCTGGGGCAGCGCACGTCGCCAAGTACACCCTAGTCCTTGTATTGGTGATGCCAGTAGGGATTGCTGAGCCACCT
Organism: Durusdinium trenchii; assembly: GCA_963970005.1. Classification (NCBI taxonomy): domain Eukaryota; class Dinophyceae; order Suessiales; family Symbiodiniaceae; genus Durusdinium; species Durusdinium trenchii. Next base: position 361,649 of record CAXAMN010002147.1, read on the forward strand.
GGCTTTGCGAAACTACGAGCTGCTTTTAAGAAGGTACAATCGCGGGTACACTGGCACTTGGACTTGGATTGTCCCATCGGATGCATCACTCCCGAATCAATCCGATCCATAAAGGAGCCATTGCAATCGAAGGCTCCCAATTGAGTCGATATTGGGACGTACATAATTACCACCTCCGCCCCAAATTGCGCACTGCGCCGGAATCTCCACCAAAAAGTTATTAAACAGCATCTCCGCCAACGTGAATCTCTGGCCAATTTTTCGCTGGACTATATTAGCTTACACGTCTATCTCCGAGCTCCAATGACCGTGTCTTGATCTGGTTCGCCATGGGGTGAATCCGGGCGCTGTATTGCACGGCACACATGTTTCTGTTTGACACGTATCTACCCCTGCTGAAGGCTCTGACGGGCAGGACGTTGTCTACGGTTGATGTTGATTGGACCATATTGGACCATGTTTCTTCGGGCCAGGATGCCTCAGGAACTCTTTGTAATTCACAAGTCCATCCTGATCCTTAGCTGCAGGCTGCCACACTACTGCCAGACTGACAAACAGAACTTCGGCTGCGATTACTTTCGTTACTGTATATCAATCACGATGTACGCAGCTGTGTGCTTGAGGTTCTCAATTAACTCAAGCATCTGGGTCAGCAAAAAGCAGCAGTTCATCAACCTCCTGCTCACTGAGAGGAGCTTGTCCCTGCCAGGTTCAGGGGTGGACACGAACTACCATCAAACTTCAGGGGCCTGCAATAGCAATGCACTGCAATGCAGGTAAATGTGTTTCAGTTACAATTAGTAAGAAAGTGAAGTGCAATATACAAGTCACATCACAAACCACGTGCCATATGCATTCTCTGGAACAGCATGGCCTCCTTCATCAGTAGCGACCGCAATTCGACCGCAGGAATATAGTCATCCTGCATCCACTATCTAAAAGCCGATTGCAGAGTGCACAGGCAAGCATGGGGAAGCGGCGCTTGTGTGCAGAGAGGTGCTCCTTGTTATCGTCCAAGACCTGCAGAATGTGTGGAAGGGGAAAACAGCTGTTCAACAGCTTCACAACCAATCCTCAACTACTGTTCTCAGCCCTACCTCGAATGTGTGCGGCGCAGAGCTCATGCTGTCTTCGCCCAGGAGCTTGCCTGAGCACTGACTCAAGGAATCTGCTAGGTGATGAGGTGCACAGGATGTACTAGTGTTAGAGATCCAAGTGGCGGGTCATAATACCCTTCCACTCATCATAGTCGATCCTCGTGCTGATGCTCATACAAAGAAAACAGGTGTGACACAACACCTACAGGGAAATCTCACGCGATGACATCCACAAATGCAATCAGCTCATCCTGCCATCATTGTTGGCATCTATATCATCGATCTGGCAGCAGAACCGCAAGCATCATTTCAACGAGAGTGAGTAGTACAACCCACTTATGTAAGCAGAGGATGAGGCACAAACCAAAAGCATGCGTTGGTCTGCTTAACAATCACTGCTGTGCGTGCCATGAGCTGGACGTCATGGATGTCCCCCGACGCGTCAATCTGAAGGAACGCCTGCCGCAAAGAGTCCTCGGTGGTGCTGGCCGCATTCCATCACTGGACATGGACATCCAACACTGCTGCGCGCATGTCAGCAAACCTGACTTGCTCCCAAGTTTCTATAGTGATCACTCGAATGGTCTCACCCTTGTCATCCAAGGACTCCTGGGTAGCTGGTTGTCGCGTCAACATGGACAAAGCCTGTGGGCACACAAACAGAATCGAAACTCCATGTTTGACTGGCACATGTGCGTCTCACAAAACAAATTGCGCCAGCATAGACACCAAATAGCACAAAACAATTTTTCAACAGCATCATGGCAACGGCACACATGTGCAGGCTCCAAAGCTGCCATGAGATCTGCCTCAGCACCGGCACCAGCACTCTCTAAAGCATGCAAGGCCATGGGGATCTCGCAGCAGCACCCTGGCCCCAAAGCGAACACGGCCACACATCTGGCAGCGACACCCTGCAGCGGCACCCGCACCAAAAACCCTAAAGCGCACACATGCACCTGTCCCTATACTTGTAGTGTGGGCCCCGAGTCGGCATTGCTTGGCTCATCAAAATCACTGCGTTGATTCTGCGAAGGTGGGCGGCTCAAGCGAGGGCCAGTATCGTGTCCGACGTCGGAACTCGAAGGAAGGCTGAAACTTCAAACGCGTTGATGCTTTCTGTGGCGACACGAGTAGGCCAGCTTGGTCATGCACTGCCATCGAAAGTCTGCGAAAAAAAGAGCTGAGCCACCAGCGACCACAGCCGCATGCACGACTGCACTGATCGGGGAGAAAAGGGAAAGCGTTGACACGTCTGAGGCTTGCCGTCAAACACTTTCTTTAAACACTCCACCTGCGCCATTGGTGATGAGATCCCCGCGGCCTCGTACAAACACATTGATGCGCTGCATCTACCAGCTTGAAGCCACACTCCGAAGGGGTGGGCAGCAGGTCACGGTGGTATTCTGTCTCTGCTTGAAGAGTTCACTCCACAGCCCGGAGGCAAGCCTTGAAACCAAAATGGCCATGAGCATACCAACTCGTGCAGTCACTCCGTTTCTGACACTCGTGGCGTTGAGTCCGTTGGTCACGGTGCGTGTCGTCCCACCCTCTCTTGGACCGCCTAGATGGAACATCCCTTCAGCCTAGCCTATCGGCTGGCTTTCGTAATGCATATAAATATATATATATATACAGTACATGTGTATATATATATAAAGACTCAACTCTGCTGCCTCCTTTTTTGTTGCAGTGCAAGACCAGGTTGGTCAATGTTAAAAGGAGTATCAACATGCATTTACAAAACCTGAGGCCCATGGCCCGGGCACCCCCCATGCCTCCTCGCCACACCGAGGTAGGCATGAGCCAAGTCC
>CAXAMN010002147.1:364569-385244 GCA_963970005.1 Durusdinium trenchii
ACCCCTCCACTCCTTCCTTATTTTCGATTTTTATACCGCCGGCGGTGACGAATTCAGAAAAAAGACCTATTTTCTTGGCTTTTTGCCATGTTTCCTCTTCTTGCTTCCACTTCCCCCAGCTCTGCCCTTTGGGGCATGCTCAAGGGTTTGGAGCTCTAAAGATTTTGACTTCTCATATTGTCGTCTAAATGCCTTTGCCTGTGCATTAGTCCTAAGCTGCAATTCTGCCAAAATGGCGAGTCCTTCATTGATATACACCCGGGCAGTCTTGGAGGACTGCCATCTACCAGCTATAAGTAACCTATCTAAGGAGGCGTGCTTGGCGAAATAGGAGGTTGCGCCTCCCCTTCTCAAGCTGTATGGACGGAAAAGGTGGTCGTCCAAACCAGTGGCTGACAAAACCTCTCCAAATTTCTTTCTCCAAACATGGGGTGCCTCACACAGATTGGTACGGCTGCTGGGTGTTTGTCGCCACTGCCAGAGTCTTCTAAGTGTGTCCTCTTCTCGAATAGTGACGCTTTCTGCTGCACCCTGCCGCCTACTGCCTTTTGTAATTCCCAAAGACAAAATGGCTACACTTCGTGGGCCGGCTTGTTCGATGTGTTGCTTTTTCACTCCCAAAAGTTCTCCTGTTCGGAGCAGTCCATGGAATCCCAACAAAAGTGAGAGGGCGAAAAGCGGGTCATCTCGAAACAAACTGTACCCTACCAAAATGTCTAGTGCTTCTTGCGGCAGTGGTGGTGCCCGGTTGGGCAACTCAGTAGTTGACCAGGTCTTCATCAGCCTCCAGGAGGATGAAAGCCTCCCCTTGACGGCTGGTCGGAAATCTTGAATCGATGCGATGGTGTCTGCTGCCAAAGCCCTTCCTTCTCCACTCTCCCACAAGACTTCAATATAATGGCTGAGCCAGAAATCAAGAACTTGAGGATCGTCTGGAAAGCGCCTACCTTCACCACGTAAATAGTCTCTGAACTTCTCGAGGGCCTTGTCATAGCGGGCTCTCGTAGCTGGTTGCACGGTGAGATTGCGGAGTGGTCCCAAAGCTCTTCTCTGCTCCTGTCGCGTTGCTCTATCTCTGCCTTCGAGATGTGTTGCTCTATTTTTCACCATTTCTTGCGTACTGGCCGCCTCGAGGGGCGGTCCGCGGGGTTGTCCTTTGTATGGACATACGCCCATACGCAATGAGATCCCGAAGCCAGCAATAGAGCATTCACGCGACTCAACGTTCGTCGAAGCTTCCGGCTGCTGCTCCTCCCCGTGACAGGGAGTGTAAGCACACCAAACTATCGACTAAGTGCACAAATTTGGATTGAACAGCTCGACGCTTGACCACTCGCCATCTCAGCGATGTGAGCGCCGCCCGCATCTCGAGCACATTTATGTGCTCACTTGCATCATTCCACCTCCATCCCATCACCGTCTTCCAAGACCACAAGGTAGAAGGAAGGCTGGCCCGTAGTCGATGGTACCGTAGCGTCTCTTCGGTGGGGGCTTGGACCATAATGTCTTCGCCTTTCAAGCTCACCATGTTTAGGAGTTTGGCCACCAGGTCGTACTCCCCTTCCGTTCCCTCCTTCTTCACCTTTCTCATGCTAGGCTTCTGCAAGACTCCTCCCAACGTCTTATGTCCCCCTGGCTTGGTGGCATCGACTGCTTCTTGTGGAGTTTTGGCGGGGCATAGTCCAAGAAGTGCTCCGAGTTGAGCCAACAACCATGCCACTACGGTCACGTTCCAGCTGTTGCCGATGAGTGTCTTGCGAGTGTCCTCATGGGCCTCACTCCCGTGGGCCTGCTTTGGCATGCACTGGAGCGTGTACCCCCTTGGGAACCCCATGATGACTTCTCTTTCCTCTGTTGTGGGAACACGACATTGGCCATCCTGCTGCTGTACCAGTAGTCGACGAGAATATTGATATGGGGGAAAGCGGAATTTGTCTTGAGCCCAAGCCTGTTTCTCTTCCTCGGTCAACTTTTCAATGCCCGCAGGACGACGTCCTGGAAACTCCCTGGGCCTCGCGGTCGTGAACGTAGGGAAAGGCTCCTCGCTGACTTTCTGGCATCCTGGGCCTAAGTAGTTTCTAGGCTCTAGCACAGCACTCAACTCCACCTGCCTGAATCCCCCTGGGCCTTCACCCTGCCATCTATGAATCCTCACAGCGTCCGACGAAGTCAGCTCCCAGTCGCACCAGTACAAGCGAGGCCTTCTAGCCAACGAAACGCCCTTTGCATCGATCAGGTTTGCGGGGTCACCAAAATCCTGTGACATCACCTCCCTATCTGAATGATCCATGGAGCTCACGCTCTCTGCAAGGTAGCGTACTTGCGCCCAAGGGAAATGACGCTTCAGCAGATCTCTAATCCTACGGACATGAATGAAGAGCCCACTCCGGTGATCTTTTAGGGCCCCCCGTCGATCTGCGTTGAGTCCACTGACCCCCTGACACGGGGGGCCAGCGCCCAAGATCACTAGGGACACTTGGGAATACCGGCAGGCCCAGGTCCTGACCATCTCCTCATCCACTGCCTCTACACCTTCCGGGACGATCAGGCTAGCTGGGAACTTGCTTTCAAGTACTCGGCTTGCCTCTTTGTTAACCTCCACGCTGATGTGCCCAATCACAGGCAACTGACACGCATCTGCTGCCACCCGTAGTGCGCCAATGCCATCGAAGAGGCCGACGGTCAAAACCCCGCAGAGGTCCGATGGTTCTGCCAAATCTCCCCTCACCCAGGAGAAAGCCGCGGCTTGATACCTGTGCTCCTAGTCAAACCTCCTCCTGTGGTAGAAGCATCACTAGCTGTCACCTCCTTGGAGATCTCCAGGCGGAAGTCCATGCAGGCTAGGGGGACCAATCCAATGAAACGGGAAACCTCCAACTTCACCTCAGGGGGGATCTCCAGCTTGATGACTGGGGGGTAGCCCTTGAAGCTTTCGATGAACCGCCAGATCGCGTTCAGAGATCCTAATAGAGGCCTGCGAAACATGCTCATGTAAACAAGGCCTCCTGCTACCACTTGGGCTTGCTTTTGCGAGCATCTCTTCTCCCCCACTAGGAGACTTGCCAGCTGGACGTACTTCAGGACCTTGCAAGGTTTGGGATAAGCAATGCCTCTCTCACCATCAATGATAGCTCCCTGTACCTCTGCCTTCACAGACCTAGCCACTGCCTTCTTTGGGTGCCGGGGAACTCCCCACCGCTCATACTCATTCCGCAGGGCCAGAACCCCCGGTCCTGGCTCCCCTTGAAGGAGCCTCGCCGTACGGGCATCCATCTTCTCCAGGCAATCAAAGTTGTCCAAGTAGATCCGATGAAGTTCACGAGAGGTGGTGAACGGGCGATCTTTGCGAATCTCTTGCTCTGGCCTGAGAACCTCCTTGCTAGCCTCGCCTGCCCTTCGCACCATTGCACGGTGAACGTGTTGCGCTAGGCTCACACTGTTCTTAAACCCCATAGGAAGCACTTGGGAGGCAAGATAGTATGGCCCATCCTCATCCGGCCACATCTCCCGCGGTGTTGGACGATTAAAGGCAAGGAACTTAGACCATTCCAATGGCACCTGGAAAATGTAAAAGAAACACCGCGCATCTTCGGATGATATCACGAGGCTTTCATGCGGCATGAGTTGCATCGGCCCCATGGTCGCCCAACTCGGGAGCGTTGAGACGTCCCCCCTCCATTCCTCGACACACTAAGTTGCAGGGCCGAAGGTCCATGATTAAGCGGTGAATGGGGATGCCGCCCTGGTCCTCCCCTTTGGGGACTCCAAAGAGTCCGTTTAGGAGGGGTGCATTATCAATGTGAAAAAGGCTCTTCTCTTTCAACAAAATGCAGACCTTTCGATCGACCAGCCCCCGACACACTCCGGGCCAAGCCTCGTCGCTGATCATCACGCGGGGAGCTTTCATGGATTGCTGCAACTCCTCAGGCAACAGATACTGGGTGAAGTTTTCAACGTAATGTCTGCAACCCAAATCACACACGCTGCCTAAAGGGATCGAGGCGATTTCTGTAGGCATGGCGGGGTCAAGGTTCTCCCAACTGGTGTACTGGGCACAGAGAACTTCATCCCCACTATAGTCGACGGTCTTCAACTGGAAGAAACTGTGCCAGTCAGTTGAAACAAAACGCTCTTCCCACCGCTGGACCTCCTCAGCCTGACCCTTCAAAAACTTCAGCACGTTGAGTTGCAGGCGAATAGGGGGGGAAACCGTTCTCCAGAGGACTACCATAAAGCGAGTTCAGTGCCATACACAAACTTCGAACGGCAGCTGCAACTACAGGTGTGGCTCCAAGTGCCTCCTCAAGGACCCCCATATCGGTGGGTAACGGAAAAAGGTCACCCGTGGGCTGGGTCATGCACTGCATCGACAAGCCTAAGTCAAAGGAAGATCTAGCCAACATGGAGGCCACCCCAGGAAACACTGCGGCCAAACTCTCTCCCACTCCCGGCGGTTTCAAGCATGCACTTTTGCTCGATGACCCTCTGTCCGAGGTTTCGTCACCTGCGAAATCGGCCAGGGCTACTTCATTCAAACAGCGCCTCTTGGCCTCTGTACCCAATGCACCGTCATCGACGTGACGTCCCAGTGCACTGTCACCTGGAAAATGGGCAGGCTCCTCTTCAAACGGCCTGCATCCCTTATAGCTCTCCTTCTCCTCTATATCTGGGCTCCTCACTCCTGCTTCTTCCCTTGGTCTTTCTCTTTTCCTTTCTTTTCTTTGCCTTTCACTTCTTTTCCCTTTCCCTTGTCGGTGTGCCAGGACGAATCGCGCCACGAAGTGCCCCAGCCTTCTCCTTTGCGCTTGCCTTTGCTGGCGTCGGCACGTGTTCTGCTTTCTTCTTTGTTCTCTTTGATAGCTTCTCGAGCTTCGGCACGACTGCTGATGACAGGCTTTTCTGCAGGAATCAGCTCGACCCGCTGCGCGATTGACCATGCGGCCCCTTGTGAAGCCATCTCCAGGCTTTTTAGCCTCCGCGTGAGCCCATCTGCTGCTTCGGCAACTCTCGCTTGGATGAGCAGATCCAAGCACCAGCTCAGAGTGAGAGCTTCCCGTGCTTGGCCACCTGATACCCTCGAGCTCAGAACCTGCCTGAAGTACTGACAGCAAATTGGCTGCAAGGGGCCTTCCGTCTGATCCCAAATGCCGCCTGTTGAACTCAGGAGGTTCGTGGCCATCTCCTTGCACCCCGCTGAAGTCAGGGCACCCGGGGCCACCCTCCCCACCTTTCTCACCTTTTGGGTCTCCTCGAAGAGTTCGTCGCTCTCCTCGTCGCTCCCCTCGGAGCTGCTCCCGCTTGATGACGAATTCGATGAGCTCTTCTTCTTTTTCTTCAGCCGCCTTGCAGCCCGTGCAGCCACCTTCTTCCTGACCTTCGGGTCGGGATCCATTCCCGTTCCCCCATACACTGACTTTGGGGTCTTCTTGGCCAGGTTCTTGATGGAAAGGTGCTTCTTGGCCTTTTCCTTCGATGACTTGCCCTCTCCTGACGACCTGCTCCTCTTCTCGGCTGACCTTTCCCTCTTCTTCTTTTTCTTCTTCTTCTCGACTTCGCGGCTGCGGCCCCGGCTTCTCTCTTTCCCCTTGCCTTCTTTCTCCCTCCCCTCTCCCAAAGGAGGTTCTGCTGCTGCCTTTGCTTCTGCTGGGTCCCCGGCCTCGGTGAGGTTCGTCATCCAAGCCAAATCTTCTCCCTTTCGAACGCGCATCTCCTCCCCATGTAGGAGGTTCTCTGAGTCGATCATGTCGGTGCAGCGGCAACCGCACAGATGTACTCTCATGACCCGTTCGGCAGCACCGCTCGCCCAGCGCAAGATCGTTTCGGTATTTGTGCCCTGCAGGTCGATTTCCACCTCTATGTCTTCTTTGGAGCGGACTTGGACTCCTCGCACCAACCCTGAGATCTCTCCTGGAGCGCTCCAATAACGGCCTCTGACATGAACCGCTAACCTTTTTCGAAGGGAGTCGATGGGGACCTCTTGACATGGTGTTGCCACTCCCTCTTCGAAATTCCTCCCGGCCTCGAGATGCCGACCTTCGGCTGGAGCCTCTCCTTCTCGTGCCGGTCGCCTCAACCTCACTCCTCCCCTTCTCATAGGAGGTTCTTCGTTCCGACCGCGGCCTCTTGGTTCTGCCGCTGCAGGCCTCCTCTTTGGAGCCATTTCTTCTTTTCTCCTGGACTACCTCCGACCTCCCTGGCCGAAGTAGTACTGCCTCTCTTTCTTCCCCCTGCCCTTGTTGGTGCCCCAGAAGGCAGCGTCTCTCTGCCACGATCTGATGGGCCCTGACCAGCTTTGCCCGGTAGGCCTCGACTTTGGCGATGGCGGTCCTGTCCTCCTTGGTGGGCTCCTTGACGGGGTTCTTGGTGGCCTGACTGATGGTTTTGCTTTCTTCTCCTTTCCTCGACTCTCCTCTCGTTTCTCCCTCGGCTTCTCCTCTCTTGCACCCTTGCTTTTGCTCCTTTTGCGTCGGCGTCGTGACCGGCTCTTTGACTTCTTCCTGCGACTCTTGCTTGAAGCCCTTCGTCGACCTGCGCTCCTCCGTCGCTCTGCTCCACCTCGGGCTGAACTGGAGTATTTCCCTTCCTCACCAGGCGAGTCCTCGATGTCCTTGACACCTGCTGACTTTCCTGCCGGACTCTGATGCTTCTCTTCCTCTCTCTTGACCAAGGGGCTCTTCTCTTTCTCGACCTCCTTGCTCCCCTTAGTAGGAGCTTCTGTCCTCGGACCTGGACTCAAAGCGCGGGACTTGGGCGCGGCAGTAGCCTCACCTTCCAGCCTCTGGGCTAGCACGGTCCTGTACTTGTCCAGCTCTTCGTGGATGATCCCACTCCAGATCCTTAAGTTGGTGACCCCCCAACCTCGGAGCTCAGGTGGGAGATCGTCAAGGGTCACCCAGAAGTGGTCTCTAACGCGGCAGAAGGTGCACTTGTTGTCCAGGTCCGTAGTCGAAGCCCCGCACAGCGTGCAGGACATTCAGCTGTGAGCCCAAATCCTATGGAAAAAACTCGTACGCCACCCGTTTCGTCTTTAAGTCCGTGGGCGTTTCCCCATACAAGAAATCTTAGTTCCACGATGTTGCCAACACAGCCGATGATAGTTTCCTGCGCTTCACTTCCCAGACTGCCCCCGTCCTCGCTGAAAGATTCAAAAGACACTTTGATGATCTCCTGCAAGCCATGCACTTATGTTTTAATGTATATTAAATAGTATATATAATATATGGGTTCGGTGCCCATATATCCGATTGGATCAGCGTCGCAGCCACGCCTCCTCCTGCGGTGTCAGCTTGTGACGGAAGAGGCGGGTACCTGTCGGATGGCCCGCCGGCCCGGCATAGTACCTCAAGGGGCACAGCAACAGCCGCAACATATTTGCAGACTATACTATACCTTTCATTTTCGGTGTTATTGCACTGATTGGAATTTTGAAGACAGCTTTGAACAACCAAAACACGCTGCAACCAAGTAGCGACATACTTTTGCAAGGACAGTCCCAAAGCTGTCTTGAGCCGTCCTGGTGCTATTGCTTTGAGCCAAACAGCAGCAATAGCCCTGAGAAAATGGGCGAGACAACAAGTTGATCGTGGCCTGGCGTGCCGTCGGAAAAGTTTCTACGGAGTGAGCCAGCTGAGCTACCGCACTTCTCGTGGCGGAATTGACCACGAGCAAAATCAGCCACAAACCTGCCAAGCGGTGAAGCCACAGCAGCAGCAGCAGCAAAGGCAAAGTTCTGAGGCCTCGTGGAGTTGTGTTCATGTTGTTGCCAGCATCTCGGGCAGATTCCAGGGAGATCGCCCTGAGGGATCGAGATCTCAATCATGACTCTTGCTCTGCACACTGGGTGACTGCGCTCCTCTAGCAGCGACGTTCCCGTCGCGCCTGATCCAAATTGATCCAAACTTCTAAGCAGCTTGAGACTGAATGCCATGTGTCTTCACTGACGCCACTCGCCTCGCACTGACGCCACTCTCCATCACTCGAGGGTCTCGGGCATCCATCCGGCACCAATCGACCTCATCAGCACCAATTGAGCCGGCGATATAATGATGTTGGTTTTTGAGGGCGTGTCAACAACGCCCTCTCTAGCGCCATGAAGGCCCGAGTCTATATCTTTTAAATGCTGATGTGCAAGAGCCAAGCATGGAAAAAGACTCTCCCAGCTGAGTTGAGAGCCACGGCTCTACTCTGGCAAAGAATGCTTGAAGAATTTGGTCTCGACCAAACGTTTTCAACAGATTCCTTTCTCCGGATTCTGGGCTACCCTACAGAGCGGCCAACTGGTCGGTTCTACAGTGCTCAACCTAGTCGCGCACAACCGCAGTTGACAGCAGGGATCTTGCTGGTTGTCTGAGACTGTCTGTCTATATCGATCCGTCAACATTCGTGCACCTTTGTGTACTGTAATGGTCTCTTCGTCCTCCCTGTCCTTTTTGCATGGACATTCAGACCTTGCCCTTGAAGGGGCAAGCACTAAGGAACCAAACTAGGTGTCTTTAGAAGCCTGGGAGCAAGACACAAACACCGAAAAGGCCGCTTCGCTCTTGTGGCACGTGCCAAGATTTGCGCTAGCATTTGCAGCATCTTAACCTTGATACTGCTTCTGCCAATCAACCCCTGGATTTGGCAAAAGACATTTGGGTTGGTGCGTGTGTGTGTGCATGTTCCTCCCACATCAACAGGGTTGCAGCAGGAGGTGTTGATTCGCACTCTGTCTTTGCAGATCTCCGCGCGTTCAATTTTATCTATTGTTGCAGACAACCTCGCGTTCAATAGAACCGATATACAGTAATCACATTATCTGTGTACATTCCGGAGGCTCGCGGCAGGAAAATGGCAAACACAAAAGGGTGAGTCATTCTTATCTGTCAGGAGTTGGTGCTCGAGCTGCCCCCAGCAAAGGCAATGCCGGCAACGCTTCCCCATGGTAGTCCATGGTGGGCCTTGCTGACTCATTTTACTTCACCGCTTCAACACTCAAACATCTTAATCAGGAAAACACAAAGCAAGGCCGGACAACTGACCTGATGGTGCAAACAAGCATCAGCTTGGTTGGAGAGCACGTGAGGCAACACCGGTGCAAAGTGTCACGGTTTTCAAGATCTGCACGGTCCCTCAGTGGTTGAGTGGTTCCTTCCACATCTGTCCGTCGGAGTGCTGGACTACTTGCCCTTGACGAGTTGCAGGAACCAGATTGGCTGCCACTGCATGCGAGGACTTCTATGCAGCTCGCTTGTTGTAAACGCTCGTTCAAGCATTGAGGTGTCACCTGGCTCCACCGCCGCATGCCCGCTCTTGCAGGCCCGCACAGGCCATCTTGTGAAGCTGAAGTATCCTGTGAAAATGAGCGACGATGCGGCCGCCTCGAAGAGGCTCTGCCAAATAACGAGGCGAAGTTAGGATAAGACAGGAATCCACTCCCACCGCGATCGGCCCGACAGAAGAGATGCGCTCGCTGCTCCAACGAAACCAAGCCTAAGCGGTACTTTGTGAGACCAAGGCTTGTGACAAATTCCTCTCTGCTCACCAGGCCATCCCTGTCTCGATCAAACGCGCGGAAAGCAGCTCCAACCGTTCCGAAGTGTCGGAACACTGCTGACATAATCTCTTCGCTACTTTGCGCATCCATGGTGCACACAGGATCCGAAGGAGCAGACCACGGCGACCAGCCTGAGACGTTCAAAGCCCGAACCCGGAAGACGTACTGGCTCGAAGGGGCCAAACCTGTCATCTTTGCCACTGTCCGGGAAGTGCGAGTCCGCCTCCCTTCTGCCGGAGCTATACCATGACAGAATGTCTCCTCCTTTCCACACCACACTTCGTATTCCAACAGGGGTGTGTCCTTAGGAAACCAAGATACCAATCGAGCCTCTCCAAATCTTGTTCATAGAAATGGCATGCAAACAGCTTCAAATGTCAACTGCTGATGAGATTCGCTATCTGGCGGGTCCCATTCTGCCAGCAAAGACCGTGCCGTTCTTTGCAAAAGCGGTCCTAACATGACAACTCTTCACCCAAAAAGGGCAGCAAAGCCGGAAATAGTAACATCTGTAACATCCAGGGACTTGAGAACCATCATCTTGAGATGCACAATGATGCCCAACGAGTAGTTGATTCTGTGGGTCTGGGCCGGGGCACGGGGCGCTGGAGGTCGCCCAGGCACTGCTCCTGGAGAACGTGGTGCGCTCCAGCGAGACCACGCGCCCCAGCCCCGCTGGTTCCGCGCACGGAGCTGAGCGCAGTAGCTACAGCCTGGCTCCAAGCCTAAGCAAAAAGCAAAAGCAAACCTGGACAAAAGGATTCTAGTAGCCATGGCCTCCAACCAACCTAATAGCGATGGCCTCCAACCTAATAGCGATGGCCTCCACCACAGTAGCAATGGCCTCCCGCCCATAACAGGAGGAGGCCATGGGCTGAAAGGGGGAAGGTACAAAGGCGCCGTAGGGTACAGCAGGCTAGTAGTGCAGCAGTCAGTGACTTGAGTGCATTGAGACAGGTACACACAAGGAATCAAAAGGAGCAATCGTCGTGTCAACCTGCTCCTACAACGCCCTTTCCTGTATTTCCGTGCCTGCCAGTTTGACCTCCTGGCCCTCGACACAAAGCTGCGCCAAGATTGTCAAGTCCCCACTCAAGGCTACTCGAACCTGCCACATCTTGCAACCGCAAACCGACCTATTTTCACTGTACAACTGACTCGAACTGAAGTTTGCAAAGCGTCTGTCTAACACAGCTACACTTTGAGAAGCAACACTGCAATCTGATGAGAAGGCAAGCCTCGTACTGCAGCACTGGACTGCCGCCATCCTGCCGCAAGCATCTGTAGAGATGGTGTGGCTACAGTTCCACAATTCAATTATCATCTCAGACGACCTACAAAAATCCACCGCAAATTCCTATATCATCAACTTGCCCCACCAAATCAACGTTTTCCTTTTCACTTCACCTGCATCAACCAGTCTGCATGGCTCCTTTTGGCACCGGCTCGCCTTTTTGCTCAGCACAGCGAAGTGTGGAACCCACTGAAGCGCTTGTGCTTAGAAAAAGGGGGAAGCCCAAAAGCCTCATCAAATCGCTCAGAACTTAGAGATATCCTTCCACTCCTTGAGCAAAGTCTCGGCTTGGTCATAGTCCTTGGCTGCTGCCTGCCACTGCTTGTTCCCACCATCCACGCCCATTGTGCCAACTTTCTGGATAAATGCGCGGGCCTTGTCCCAGGCCTGAGAACCCTCCGCACCAGAGAAGTACAGCATATCTTGTCTCAAGGAATTGGCTTCCAAGAGGTTTGCCTTCAGACCCTGGGCTTGCTTGGTCTTGATGAGCTCAGGAGTATCCTCAAAGCGTTTCAGGGCTGCATTCAGGGCCTTGGTTCTTCTCTCAACCTCATCCTTGTTTTTGAATTGGTAGACGGTGTCCGTACCATCGCTGAACTGGGAGTACGGATTGATGGGGTTGTCATTCTGACTGTAGGCGTCCTTAAGCACTTGGCAATGCAAGGTGGCAGGTCACACATGGCTTTGATGAGCCCAAGACACTAAAAGCGTCAAAACATCAGCCTCGAATAAGGACTGTCCAAGCATCCGACTGGCCGCTGCCAAAGCCAAAGACAGAAAAGGTTGGGACCTGAATTGTGAAGAAAGTTGTGTCAGGAAAGTCTCCACCGAGCATCAGCACTACATTTTGGCCCAAATTCAACCCATTATTTTATAACCATGGTAAAGCATTAAAACACAATTTGCCAGAGTGCCTCAGCCATTGCTGGCCCGGATGATGCTGCTACCATGGCAGCTGCCATTGCCGCAGCCACTTCGTTGCGCTGCTTGGGCGCCACGAAGGTCTCATCACCAGGCAGCAGCCTTCAGGTAAAGGGTAAAGTTTGAAACTAACAAGTGCATCGCTACTAGTAAACAAGGGCATTGCTACTAGTAACAAGAGCATCGCTGCTAGTAAGCTGTTCATGTCCATAGATGTCATTGAACCCCGTGCCTGCCTTAAGAACTCAATTATTGATCCCTGCCTGAGCACCACCACTACACATGATGCAAGCAGCGTCTTGGACAGCAGCGAGGTTCGAGCCATGGCAAAGTCTAAGCCTGAATAAAAGCGAATGAAGAAGCCCCGGCCTTCTTGAGCCAACCACAAGGCACAAAGTACAGCAATGACTAGTCACTAGTCTCTACCAGATTCAGTACCTAGCAGCACCTAGCAGCTAGCACATACGAGCGATGGAAGACCCCACAAAACAAGACTCAAACCTCAAGCCAGCATTCGCTCGCTGCTCCTCTGGCTGCTCCCAGCGCAATTTCAACTGCCCAGGTCGCCGGGACACCCGTGGTGGCTCTGGCACACCTGGGAAAGTGAATTGACGTGAGAGGAAACCAAACACCGGGCAGTAGGAAACCAGGGGAAACATGCCACAAACCGCATCCCGGCCTGGCACTGTTGGCCCTGTCCGTACTGTGACTTCTGCGGCTGGGGATGTGCCAGCCTTATTGCAGGCATGCACCCGCACAGTGTACCTCAGAACGTAACTTGGTGGAACATCTGTGGCAATCTGCAAGGCAAGAAAATGAAAATTGGAACGAAGAAGCATAAAAACATCTGTGGCCAATCACAGGAGACATCAGTGAGCAGCCTAAGTGTCCAACGCCGTAGCACCTCTTAGAGCAGGGAGCTGGAGACCTGCGTGGTGACGTGTGGGACAACCGACAGAGAACGTTAGATCCGGTGATCCCGGACTGCAACTTCCCCGGATCCGGTTCTCTCTCTCTCTCTCTCCTCTCTCTCTCTCCTCTCTCTCTCTCTCTCTCTCTCGCTCTCGCTCTCGCTCTCGCTCTCGCTCTCGCTCTCTATCTCTCTCCCGGCACGCTCATTTTTCTGCTTTCTGCGATCCGCATGTGGCGAGGTTCTCTACAGATTTGTTGCACGCTTACCCTTCACATAGAGCTCGCCCATGCCAGCTTTCTTGAACCAATAGTCTGACTTCTCCTCATCTTGTGGAACGCCATCCCCTGCCGCATACATCTTGCCCAAATTCTTCATGGCTTGGGCGTGCCCCTCGCGGGCGGCTTTTTCAAACCAAGCAGCAGCTGTGGCTTTGTCCTCCGGCACCTCAAAAAGAAGCACCAAATGATGCATACGGCTTGATGCACTGGAAGCAAACACGCAGTGCGCAAGTCTGGAAAAACTTGAGAGGGGGTGCGGTGCAGGGTGTGGGCGCCCTGGGCGGAGATCAGATGGTGGGGTGTTCGTGGGAGGACGACATAGACTGAACACTTTCTTTTGAAAGTGATTGCTGCGCTGCATACTCTGTCCTTTGACAAAAGCACCATGCAGCATCGATGGCAAGTGTCCAGGATCGATATTGCTATAGCTCTTTTTATGTTTTTGCCCGGGGGTGTGCCTAAGAAGGTAAGATAAGTAGCTACTAAGCTCAAGTAGCGTCTAAGGCTTGGACGCAGAAGGGCTCAGGCTTAATGAGTTGATTCCTGGATTTTTGGGAAACCGAACTTTCCTGAGCCCATCGACAAAAAACAACCCACTGCAGCAGTCTAAACGGAATCCAGAAACCTAGACCTTTAAGCCGTAAGCTTCTCAAAATTCACAGAAGGATCCCAAGCACTCCTGGGCCCGTGGACCAAAGATCACCAAAGGACCGGACCAAAGGGAAATCGAAATCGCCCCCCTCAAGACAACAGATGATTTTCTTAAAATCCATGGGAAATGGTTGAAGAAAACAACGATCTATGGAGCACTTGGAGTACCAATGCATTGGTTTACTAATGTAATATTGACTTCACGAGCTCAGGCTACCTCTTGCGTGATTAACTTGCAAGAGCTTCGGCACACCCTGCCCCAGGTAGTAGAGCGCCCCAAGGTTGTTCTGTGCCATCACATGCCCTGCTTCAGCTGCCATCTTGTACCACTTGAAGGACTCGTCGAAGTCGACCTCCACTCACTGCCACTCACTGTCGCTGGCAATTACTGTATTATGTGTAATCCGCCTCTGATTGTCACACTTCCCTTGGTATTTTACGTATATATATATATACACTATATATATATACACAGAATTACTTTGCCCACCTATAAAGGGCACACAGGTCCAAAACTGCATTTTGGAGAGAAGCACACCCTCACGCCCATGCGTACGTTTCTGCCTCAATGCCTTCTCCACGCTCAAACATCACACCCAAGGCATACCTTGGAAGCGGTTGGAGAGCTGGGAAGCGGCTCATGCTAAAGAGTGTGGTGTTTCTTCCTTTGTCTTTATTCTTTGTTTCTAGTAGCGACGGCATCTAACCTAATTGCGCCCTATGCAAGAATGTTCAGACATCAGAATTCCTGTGGGCTATGTATAGTACTTTACACGAGGCAAAGTTGCTGGGCACTCTCCAGGCCCTGCTCTGCTGCTTTACGGTACCACTTTGACGCTTCTGGTCGGTCAGCTGGCAGGCCATTACCTTAAAGAAAGACTCCAACATGACAAGAAAAGCCAGCCAGTACATTATTGACTTGGGGCCTCTGCTGCTTGCTGACGCGGTGCCAAAGTGGTACATCATCGCGACATTGTACTGAGCTTCCTTTCGTCCCTGCTCCGCAGCCTTCAAAAACCATCTGCCCGCGCGACGTTTGTTGATCTTTGTGCCATGGCCTTCGTGGTACATCTCCTTCACTGACCAGGACCACGGGAACACTGACATTGAGTGAAAGCAAAAGCATAATTAGCTGAACAAAAGGTGTATTTTCAGTTTGCAGTGGATAGAGGAGCCAGAAAGAAGACAGGTTCTTCTATTCTTGTTGAGTCGCTCCGAGGTGATATTGTGCATCCATATCACCCGTCTTCGCCGCCTGCAAATACCACTCTAAAGCCTCCTCTTTGTTCTCTTCGATTCCATCGCCAAAGCGAAGCATGTAACCTATATTATTCATTGCTCGAGCCACCCCTGCACGCGCAGCTGCCAAGTAGTACTTGTATGCCTTCTTCTTGTCCATCGGCACGCCATCTCCGGTTTGGAGCATCACTCCTAGGTTAAACTGCGCCTCGGGTACTGGTGGCGCAGCTGCTCGTTTCAACCACTTGTATGCTTCTTCTTTGTTCTGTGGCAAGCCTAAGCCAGTATAGAACATCTCTCCTACTGCACTTTGCGCAGGTCGATGTCCCTGTTCTGCTGAGCGTAGAAGCCACTGCGAGCCTTTAGCCTTGTTTGCCTCTTGGCCATCCCACCCCTGCAGCAGAGCTTTTCCAAACCGGAACATCGCACCCACAGCCCCTCCTTCTGCTGCCTCCTCGAGTTCACTCATGTCGTCTGACAAAACCTCTGGATCCACAGCATCAGTGTCCTCAGGCAGCACAACCCTGCGATCTTCAATCACCTCTGCTTCTACTTCAGCTTCCAAGACCTCCACGTTTCTCACCTTAGGCGGATCCACTTGGAAGCCCCGCTTCGCCTTCCTGGTTGCCAATCGGCAAAGATGCCATCTCCTTCGCCATCTTGACTGCAAAACTGACACCAATGCCACACTGCCATAGCAAAGCTGGCTCTTCTCGAACTTAATGGCACTGGAGACCGTGTCAGGACCCTTGGCTATCAAGTGATTAAAGCTTAGAATGAACATGCCAAGCAGGGTCCAAAGTTTCCTATCTTCCCTTTTGAGGCAAGAAACTATTCTGTGAAAGCCGGCTTGAAGCGCCAGTCGTTGAAAGGGCCCAGCACAGGGATGTAGAACCGCCATCTGGGCCATCTCTCCAGATCTTTCCTTGTCACTGTCAATGCACTGTGCTGAAACCTGTGAGCTTGGGCCCTACGTGGCCTCAACTCCTTGACTTGACTGTGTACAATGTCTGAGTCTTTGTATAAAGTATTGCTGCAAGCTGCTGCTGATTCTGAAACTGCCTCTACTTGTGGCTTCAAGTGATAGTGGTCTTGTGAATGCTGTGTAGATCTTTGTGGTTGCTTCTCCCTAGTGTGGCGGAAGGAACGGGAGAAGATTCATCAAAGGCAGGGTTGGCTGATGACCTACTGCAACAGTGGACATGCTGCAGCGTCACCAACTCTTCAATACGTTTGAGCCTCCAGGACCACCAGCTGCGCTTTTCTCGGTACCACCTGCCATGCGCGCTTCGATTTTGACATGACAAACAGGAGTCACAACTGCCACCTGCCGCTTTAGGATCAGGATGGGCAAGACAGCCAAGTTCCAACTCAGGCTCATCCGGTCCAGCCACCTGACGAAGACACAGTCCACTTGCAAGGTCACTGAAGCTACTCTATGAGAGAATCATATGACGTCCTTGCTACTAGTAGCGATGCCCGAATTCCTAGTAGCAATGCCAGGAGCTCGAAGTAGCTTCTTGCTCCTAGTGTCCTTGCTCCTAGTAGCGATGTCCTTTGTTACTAGTAGCGTCCTTGCTCCTGGTAGCGATGCCCTTTGTTACTAGTAGCGTCCTTGCTCCTAGTAGCGATGCCCTTTGTTACTAGTAGCGTCCTTGCTCCTAGTAGCGATGCCCTTTGTTACTAGTAGCGTTCTTGCTCCTAGTAGCGATGCCAGGAGCTCCTAGTAGCTTCTTGCTCCTCGTAGAAATCGAGTTTGCAAAAGTTTCTCGAAGATGTGATTGTCCTTGACAACGTAGTTGAGCACAGGCGATCCACCATCATTGCCGGGTGGCAACCACCTGGCTCCCAGCCATCGTGCATTGCAAATCAGTTGAGCAAAGAACTGCAAGCTAAGAAGATGGAAAGAAACAGGACCTCTCCACAAACCTTTTGAAAACTGTAGGAGAAAGCTTAAAAAGATGTCTCCCTAGCGACTGGTGTACCAACTTCCAGGCAGCGACTGGACTGGACCTGTTTGGCAACGCGAATCTGTTTCACAAGGTCCAGGCCTGACTATGACAGCGTCCGCTTCCGCGCAAAAAAGCTCCAGCGCTCGAGGTGCGTTGGGCGGCACGACTGCCGTCCGCCCCTGGCTTTGGCGTTTTGAACATGACAACGCATCTAGTCTGAAGCAAACTTAACCTAATAGCGATGGCCTCCAACCTTATAATATAAATAGCTTTCTTGCCGTCCTGTCTGAGCGTCCTTCCGTCTCGTCCCAAAGTTCATTCGTTCCGCCTCCACATCAACAAAACATCCCAAACCTGCTGCATTCCGGGCTGCAACAGAGATGCCTAGAAGCATTTGGACAATTTGTGACAACTGCAGTATTGTGGTTTGATATGTGTGATGTGGTTTGATATGTTTGATATGTTTTGTCTTGTTGCACTGGTCTTCCCTCCTTCCTTCTGCCAAGCTGCGGTAGCTACAATTGCCGAAAAGCCCAGATATCCAAGCTGGTGAGTTCCCAACGGACATCTCCAGAACCTCAAGCATCATTTGGAATCCTTTTGCCTGAACCAGTTGGAAGCCCCCACACTGCACACTTTTGCTGCAAGGTCACTTGCGGGTTGTCGAGCTCCATTGACTTCACCCGCAGCATGTACTCAAGCACACTAGCACCACCTGCCGAGACTTGGAGACAAATCAAACACAAAGCCGACAAACAATGCCTCGTTCAGAAGCCTTGTCTTGTTCTTACACTTTCTCATGGTGAAGAAGCTCGTTTGGCTTTCAGAGTGGCCTTCATCTTTGGGCGGCTTCCAGGTGACACAGAGTGAGGCACGCTCTGCTACCTTGGCTTGGCCGGGACTTCCCAAGAAATATACTGTTGTGTGAGTGTGTTGTTGCATTGGCACTGCTTGTTGCTTTCACGGGTCTGTTTTCTCAGTGCCCCGTAAGCTACACATGCGACATCTTCGGCTTGGCCAGGCAAATCTGGCTCAGTGAAGACCTGTCAACATGTCGGAAGTACAGCTGCTGCTATGCTACGCCATCACATTGTTGATTTTATATCATGATATCATGAGTTTACTATTGACTATCTCGCCCTGCGCAGGGGTTTTCTTGAGAAACGGCAGGCCTCTGGAGTAAGGTTGCTCCAGGGGCCCTGCCCCTGAGAGTTGCAAGCTGCAATACCTGAAAAATGAACTGAATGAAGAGGGTTCAGCCCAAGCTCATCAAACTGAATGAAAAACGTCCTTGTGTGATCACAACTCTCCTTCACCACTAGCCCTTATCATTTCTATGTCAATGAGTCAATGAGTGTTACAAATGCTAGAGCGCCAGCAATTGCTATCAATTGCTGCCAAGTTGCAGAACTGATATGGCGTAAAGCTAGACAAATCAGTGAAAAGCATGTCCTCAAAGGGACTGTCAGGAGCAATCTTGGAAAGTAGAAGAAAAATTGATCGAAAGGACAAGAACAGGAAAATGGGCAAACTGAGATTGACTTGACATCTCTTTTCTGAAAATGGTTCTTCCGGAGCTTAACTTACACACCCTGCAAAGACTCCATTTGATCGCCCTCGCACATCCTAAGCTGAGGAACTGAAGAATTCATGGCGACACTGTGTCACAATCAAAATGGGTCCCAGCACATTCCCGTCAGATCTGTCAATGAGGCATTTCAGTCAAATGGCTGAATGACCCCGTCCGCATTCTCAGGGCCTGTCCTTGAAAACGGCAACACAATGGTTCACAGTAGTTCATCTAGAGACTCTAAGAACAGCAACTCCTTGACTTTGACCAAGCCACGCTGAGACTGCCTTCAGGGCCTTCATCAAATATTTCGACACGCGGAAGCCGCCCACCGGCACCCAGCGCAAGAAGGCCTGGGACGTCCCAACCTCACAGGTCGGGCATGCCCAACAGAACTTCAAAGAAAATGGAAGAAATGAACAAGGAAACAAAATAGAGAGAGAGGGAGAGATGGAAGGAATCGGAAGGAAATGATGGAAGAAAATGGAACGGAAGGAAGGCTGAGCCATGCATGGACAAGCTCCAACGACATAGGGCGCACCTGCACAACATACGGCGCTCGGAGAGCAGGCGGCGCACATGGATCTGCAGTCTTGAAGCTCCATGTAGCGCTCCATGGTCCAGCCCCAAGGCCTTGGTCTCAGTGAACCACTTGTGACAGGAGATGAGAGGTGCACACTAGTACAAGTCAGCAGCATGTACTGTAGAACTTCCAAGTCAAGAGTGGTCCACCCACAACCTCTCACCTCTCATGATTGTACGTGCTGCTTTTCGTTGTTCAAGCCGAGTTTCTATTAATGGCTCGCACACAGCAAACATAGGTTTTCTCCTGAGAAGGGAGCGATCATTGACGCTCGCACCAAAGCCTCTCTCACGCTGACATCCAAGCATCTGGTTCGAGCTCCGTGATTGTGACTGGCGGTTCCTCGCCAGTCGGGAACGCAAAAGCAAATATATGATAAGACACATTAAAAGCGCGGAACCCATTTTAGATCCCAAATGTAGCGAAGGCGCATCAGCATGGTTGATCCTGGGCTCTCCAAGTCAAAGAACAATAACTCCAAATAGATTGGAAGCTGGATCTCATCACCCCTCTGGAGCGGTTTTAGATTGATTCTTCGCGGAGCTCATTTCTTGGAGGTCAAGCTGCGAGATGGCATCCTCCAACTCAAGGCTCAGCTCATAGTGAAGTACTTCAAGACCTCCGTCTTGAAGGGACTCCTGTGGCGCCACGCATCAGATGGAGAGTACCGTTGGATTAACACTAGTCGGTGGATGGTTCATTGATCCGGAGCTTAACCTATGGCCATGTTGCAGGCGGGGCTCCGTCCATGACAACGTGAGCGAGTCTGGAGTTTGGTCGCACAGGATGATCTCGGACGGTGGGGCAGGTGGCACACTCATCACCTGCTCCAAGGACATCCACCACATTCCACCATTGCAACTGCCGGTCAGTGGTGCAAAGCAGATGACTACTGTAGGTCCATCGAGTTACTTGGCATTATGGCTACAGTTCAGCTCCGAGCTGCGTCATTGAGTCGATGGAATAGGTACACATGTAGACAAGTTTAAATACTACTTGAGGCCAAGGGGGGGGCGAAAGCTAGCGCTCCAGAATGGGAAAGTGGAGGGCAGCGAGGTAGGAAAAAACACGGCGCTCTTTTTGGAGGCAGTCGCACGGAGTAGCAGAAGGCAGGACGCCTTGCACAAGTTGGGCGGGGCAAACGATTCCAGGTGAAGAGTCCTTTATATGTGGCTCTTTGCCCGGATCCTCCTGCGAGAGAAGAGAGAGAAGAGAGACGGAAAGACGAGAGACAGAGAGGAGAGAGAGAGAGAGAGAGGAGAGAGAGATGAGAGAGAGATGAGAAAGAGATGAGGGAGAGATGAGAGAGATGAGAGAGAGATGAGAGAGAGAGAGAGAGATGAGAGAGATGAGAGAGAGAGAGAGACAGTGAGAGTGAGAGTGAGAGTGAGAGTGAGAGTGAGACTGAGACTGAGACTGAGACTGAGAGTGAGAGTGAGAGTGAGAGTGAGCGAGTGCGGCCGCAAGATACGCAACGCTAACCGCATGCCAAAGAGCGACGACAGGACGGAGTCGAACTTGCGAAGAGGGAGGAGGGAGGGAAGGTGGGAGGAAGACAGTTTCAGCCACCTCGTGTGCACCTCAACCCGGACCAACGGTCGTCTTAGGTGCGATCTGCTGTCCGTCGTCTTCCACTTCAAGGATCTCAAGTTGGAGGTGATGCGGCTCCGACCGACCAATGGAGCTACACTCCCAGGTGAAGAGTCCTTTATATGTGGCTCTTTGCCCGGATCCTCCTG
>CAXAMN010002147.1:385427-400883 GCA_963970005.1 Durusdinium trenchii
GGGGGGGGGCTTCGACCTGAAAAATCAGGGGTTAGGATTTGCACCCGATCGAAAGAAACCTTGCTATCGCAAGAGTAACTCCAGCTAGCTTCGCTAGCTTTCGTGATAAATAAATATATATATATATATTGTTACATAAACAAAGGAAAAACAATGATAGGAGACATAGGACAGACAGGTAGACAAACAAACAGCCAGCCCAACAGCCAGACAGATGGAACAACGCAAACACAAGCAAACAACGAAACAAACGCCTTCTTAGTGCACAGATTCATCGCAGAAGCCACCCAAGAAAGAAGAAAAGAAAGCAAGAGGCAAAGGAGGGGAGAGGGAGAGAGAGAGAGAGAGACACACACACGCACCGACACATGGCGAGAAAACGAACGGTTGGCGATGTTTGGCGCCCATGCTACTGGTCAAGCCACATCCCGCGTCCAAAAGCCAAAGTCCACACAGGAAACCAGGAACTTGCATCGACCATTGGAACTATCTACCGCTGCAGAAAAAGAATACCGGGCAGCTGTACCTTTCTATACATTTCACAGGTTGCATGCTTGTGGAAGGACTGGCCCCTTGGAATGGCCCGGACTGGGCACGGAATGTCAGGACTGAATGTAGACAAGATATGACAAAATGATTTTCAAGAACCGGCCTGGATAAGGAGCGGCTGGCTCACAGACACCAATGGTGTGACCCCATCCTCTGATGAGAACAACTGAAGATGCCAACTCACCTAGGAACATCAAAAGCAACAGGTTCAAGGAGTGATCAAAAGCAACAGGTTCAAGGAGTGATTTGAGCAAACCCCTTCACGCTCACCTTCACTCTGGAAGGCTCGATTAACCTCTGCTCTACAGCCGTAGCGGCCAACTCTGCACCATTTGGAGGCTTTGGTGCACGAAGCCATGCCACACCACTTGCCACGTGCGGGGAAACCAAAGCACGGCTGGGATGCGTGGAATCCTGCGCCAACATGTTACAAAAAGGAAACTTGCCAACGCTCTCACCACGGTACCTCGCTCGACCCGTGCGGGGTTGGCCCACTTGAGCCATGCACTCAATGAGTCCTCAAAACCTGCCAGCTCTGGCTGTGAGGGGACAAAGGTGATAAAGGGCCGTCGCCCAAGCGGAAGCTTCCTGCCAACTGCCTCAGCAAGGCGAGCTGCTCAAAGTGGAAAATGCTTCTTGTTGCTGGCTTCTTGTTAAGGCTGTGCTCTCACGTATGGCACTCTATATATAACCAATTTCCTCTGAGGCTCCAAAGGTGCAGGTCCTCCACATCCCCAAAAGCCAAGTTCACCTCAGTATGAGAAGTCTTTATATAGACAGGGAAAGCCTTAACCTTCCAGCGTATGTCCACAATTTCTTTCAAAGATCAAGCTCCTGGCTCAGGGAGTAGCGCACTGGAATCAACTCATCAGGTAGCCAAAGGTTCTTTGTCACCAGGAGACGGTCAGATAGATTCGAAAAGAGCCTGATGATGTCTGATAGGCGGATGCAGGTCCGGTGACTCATCGCAAAGGGAGAAGCATTCCAACCGTCTCCAGCCTGTCCACCGTGTGAGGCAGCAAAGCCAGCCTCTCCGACTCTGTTCGGGCTTCCATCTCACCTGGTAAACAGACCGGGGAACGTACCCACCTCTTATGACTCAAGACTCAAAAAGCGTTTACACGTTTCAATTTCAATGTGCAAAATTCCAAGTGGCTCAATAGCAGCCGACCAGGTTTCCCTCGAAGCGCGCGCAGCCATTGCCTTGTCAGACACACGAACAGCAGCAGCTGCTTCCCTCATGTTGGCACATTATTACTATATATTTGGTCGGTGTAGTTCACCATTGGCATCCTTTCCCATATGCACGCAGAAGAAAAGAGAAGCCATTGCAAAAAAAATCAGTCGTCCTGGTGGTCAGACGTCGCCGCCGTCGCACTGCTGGAGCAGCCGGCCTGAGCCAAAGAGATGCTAAAACCACAGCAAACAGACTCTGCCAGGGAGGCCATCGCTCTTAGGTTGGAGGCCATCGCCATCTGTAAGCGCTGCGGCCAAGATGCTGCACTGCCATACTTTTCACACCATCTTTGGAGGCGCGGGCAGGACTTGCACCTCTCGTTGAAGCCTCTTCTTCCTCAAAAGCAATTCAGAACATGTTGGAATGTTGGTCTACCAAAGCCTACCAAATCACCATTGAAATATCATAAAGCAGCAGAAGACAAACCAGCTAGTCCAAGATCCCTGTCCTTCACGGCGTCCAGACCAAAGGCTGCCGTGAGGTCACCCCACACAGAAACCAGTCTCACCACCAATTCCTTATGTTGAAGAAAAATGTTTCCAAGAATGCTTGTCTGCACCTTCAACTTGCACCCTCCCCATACAGACCAATGGCAAAGCACGTGTTCCACCTCGAAGCCATATTGCACACAGAATCCGGTCCTTTCCTTGATAAAACTGCCAAGGAGCTGAGAGTTGCCACGGCTCTGAAGCGTCCAGGGCGCCAGGCAGCTTCGGCCAGCTGAGTGCTTGCTGTGTCAAAGCCGCAGGCCTTGGCTCTGCATCTTCCAGGTTTTGCATCTTCATTCATCGTGTTCCAACCTCTTCCAACGGTCCATGGACAAGAAACTCCAGAAGCTTTGCCGGAGCTTGGGAAGGTTTGGCCGTAGACGTGGAAGGGCACAGCAAGTCAAACCACTCCTGGAACCACATCACACAGGGATTCGCAGCTTGAAACCAAGAAGTTTGTGGGATTCAGTTGTGTGTCTGGGGGCAATACACATGTAGTAGAAGACTTTGCAACCATCCTGTGCATCTTCCAGGTGCCCGTTTTGTCGCACAACCACTTCGCAGAACGCATCTTCACTCAAGTCTGAATCGACTGGTGCACCTAAGTTCATACACGATCAAAGTTTGCTCTCATTCCCACCTTTCGTTCAGAGCAGCGTAGAATTGAACCCTCAGAGATTCATCAAGTCATCAAGTCAGGGAGATCTTCAAAAGTTTTGCTCAGACATGGTTTTGTCTTTAACCCAGTTGCCCTCACCGGTTAGCAAGGCCCGAGAAGACCAGGAGCGAAAACCTTCCCTTGCTGCAAAGCGCCTCAGGGTGGTCTGTTGCAACCCACTCCGCCTCCAATTCCAGTAGCGCTTGGTTCACTAGGGTCCCTTGCGAAAGCTCGAAGAGGAGGCCTTGTCTGGACACAAAGGCATTGCACTGCGCGGGGTCTACTTGCTCATCCTGCGGAGCGCAAAATGTTACAACATATAGAGGCCGTCACAAGCATGGAAACAAAGAACTCGCACGCCTTGCACAGTTTGATGAAGACCTTCAAAATACCCGCCTGCTCGGGCATCCAATGAGGAAGAGCACATGATGACTACAAATGTGTTTTCGTTCTCTGCGCTGCTTCTATGTACAGTATCGCCGTAGAAACAAATTAATGCTTGGCCTATGCGCGCCTCTAGTCTGCTGGGCTGCGTGACGGGCAGTTCGCACTCCTCAGGCACTGACCTTGGATTTTTTTCCTCACTGGCGAGTGCATGCAAACAAGCGATATGGAACGCCTGCGTTTTGGTATCCAAATCCCCCAAGGCCGCAGCAGTAGCGCCAAGGCAACAGGTTCAGGTGATGATGGCCCCTGTCCATGAGCAAGATTCACCTTCCTGGTTCCAGTCACTACGAAGGCCTGTAAAGCTGGCGCGTCCTCACACAAGAATCTCCGCATCTCAAAGTAGGTCAACCTGCGGCATTTGAACATGCAAAAGGTCATCAGGGAGCTGGTGATGACAAAGGACAATTTTCCAAGACGTTCTGCCCGTCCACTCCGGTTTCGCCTGTCAGGCAGCTGAGCAACCTGCACGGCCTGATTGTTTCACCACTTGCAAGCCATGCCGCAGCCACAGCTCTTACTCATGAAACCACTGAAAAATGTCAAATTTAAACTTGACGCATCCGTGTCACTTTTCCTTTACACTATCCGTAAAAACGTTTCCTCTCGGGACCTCTTCTAGAGTGCACCATCTCGACAGGATCCGCTGCCGTAGCTCACCAACACTCACTGGCAGGGGCGAGATGAAATCCATGGCGAAAACCACAACACAGGTTGGGAAATATTTTTTTGGGGGGGGGCAATGTCCAACACAAAAATAACTAAACATCGGTTTGGTTGTTTGGTTTTTGGGTGGTTTGTGCGTCTGCTTTCGTGCATGACGGTTGGCACCCAGTTTGCGTGGGCCAGATTGGGTGGCGGCGCTTAGCCTGTAGTGTGGTACATGTTCTTTGTTCGCACCTATCATGCAAAGGTGTCTGCGCCGATTTGGGGTGCCAGTTTCCGCTTGAGCCTGGTTGAATCAGTCAAGAACGCGTATCGATTTACAGCCATCCAGTGGGCAGCTGGTGTTCGGAAAAAACCGGAATCCAAACTACCTTATCCAAAATCAAAGCATAACGTATGGCAACATCTTTTCTGCAAAGCGACAGGAAGAAACCCAACCTTGTCCACAGCATCTCCGACAACACTTTCCTTCCAATGTGTCAGGTTGTCTTCTGAGCCTGGCCAATGAGTGTCACATATTATAAGTCAAACTGTCACGACATAACCCCACATGTCGGGGTTTCTCAATGACTTGGGGAAAACAATGACGCAAAGTCGCTCCTTCCAGACGGCCCACAACCAGCATATAGCCAAGTTCCTCAAAACAATCCGGGGAAGATGTGGAATCGACAACGGGGTCACAAGACATTGCGAACAAATTATATTCCTCTTCAACTGCCCTGCGCTCCTGTGAGTTCATCTTCGTGAATCTGTAGTGTCAAGAGAAGGATAATGATATAACCTTAAGCGTGGGTTGCCGCGTCCTACTCAATTTCACGGGTTTTCTATGCCACCCATCCTTTCCCCAATGCAAGTTTGAAGCTGACAAAAACATTCGGTCGAAATATTCCCTGCTTTCGCGTCACTAGCTATGGTCATGTACGCTTCTGTGTTTGTGCGTGTGATGCTTCCGTTGGATTGAAAGCCGGATATCACCTTGCACACACACACACACACTCATGGATATGCGTACTGATGTGAATGCGGTGCCACACGCCGGCCTAAGAGACCCAAATCCTGAAAAACCAGGGGCAGGGGACCAGAGTTCCTGTAGTTAAAGGCCACGAACCGACGAGACGACAAGTTGACGGCGTTCCGTGCATGTCTGCAGCAACTAATGAGGTTCTTGGCTTAGCCTCTTGCCATGCGGAAAAGGAAAATGCAGGTACGTGGATTCTGCGTCCAGAATCCATATCACAGCAAACTTGAAGTGTCTTCGTGGGGCGGTGACTTCAAGAATGCCCACCGCTCCCCTGCAATGAAACTGAAACAAATCCAAAAGGATCCCTATGAGTCCAAGGGTTACACACACGCCTCCCCTCGCCACGCCGAGAGTAGGGTGAAACTAAGTGAAGCGACGGATCTCACGGTAGGTCTGATAGGCGGTCAGTGGTAGGCGCAGTTGACCAATGGCATCATCATGAAGACGAGGAGCGACTGTGTGGAGGGGTCGATAGGGAAAAGGAACGGAGTCACGGGGGTACTCAGTGGCGAGTCCCTGTGGGCGGACCCTTCGTGAGTTGACATAGTAGAGGACAAGGTCTTCAAGGGTACAGGTGTGTGGGACTTCCCATACGCGTGAATCACCTGTCGAGGGAAGGGCCATCCAGAAGGCCGTACGATGTTGACCTAAGCGGGAGTAGATCACATCTTTGAGATCGTCAACTGTGTACTCTTTGGTGTCAATCTGTTGCCAATCCAGGGTCACAGTGATGTAGTTCAGGGGTTGATAGACAAGCAGGCTGACATCCAGTTCGAAGCGGATGGTAGAAAGGTCAGGAACCATGTCCAGGGTTTCGATGGGTTGACGAACTTCGCTCCAAGAAGTGCGAGATGTAGGAATCAAATGTGTCAGAGGCTCAGGTACGCGAAGACCCGGAGACGAGATCATCGAGAAGGTTGACGGACGGAAAGATAGTGGGCGAGGGCAAAGGAATTAATCGGAACCAATGGCTGCGGGGAAGAACAGTCAAGAGTGCAATTATGTGGAGGCAAAATAGAACGGAAAAAATAAACAAGGAAACATCCAGGCGCAAAGGAGGTGACGGATCTTTTCACTGCGTGACGAAGAGGGTTCTGAGTTCAAGGAAGCGGTGTAGGTCTGAACCTGAGGTCAATCACGAGGGCGATCTGTAGGAAAGGGAGGCTCCAAAGTGTTCTGAGATTCAGTCGAAGTAGAGTTCAATGACATAGATCCCGAATCTGGCAAAGGAAGTGGAAGTCCAGCGCCGCCGCTGAGAGGGTCAGTGGTAGGAATGTAGTCCACAGGGGCTGAAGAAGACGCAGTTGAATGGCCGGGAGGATCGTCTGGTCGGTAAGATTGATGAAGTTCATCGCGGTATGTAGTGAGGGTGTGGACGACCCCGCTGATGAGTTGTTCTTGTTGTGGGGCAGGTAGGCCCTGGAGCATGGGTACCTTAGAGACGCCAAGGTGGGAGAAATTGTGTAAAAGGGCCTCGATTTGGTATTGGACGTTGAGATGTTCCAGATTGTCCACAGCCTGTCTCTTTTGGCCTCTGCGGGGAGCAGGTTCGCGGCTGAGTTGTTGGGCAGCAGCGAGACGTTCTTCTTCAGCAGCGATGCGTTCCTCTTCAGCACGAAGAGCGGCATCATATTTTTCGCATTGTGTCCAAATGGAAAGGCTGTGTGTAGCGGAGAGCACAAGTTGCCAGCCCCGGGTGCCCCACACTCGTGAAAAAGCCGCAGGCCAGTGAGAGGCGGGGTGATCGTCTATAAAGTAACCGGTTGCGGATTTGTAATATTCAATGTCTTCGTGATCCCAAGGAAGGGTCTTGTGGTGAAACCAAGCGCGATAGAACCAATAGCGTTCTTGATGGGATCGGCGACAGGCCCATTCCTCGAATGGTTCAGCGACAGGCCAAGCTCCGTGAGTTGAATTGTGAACTTGACGAGCGTAGTCAGTATAGTCCTCGTTGTACTGGTTCTCGGAGCGGGGGATGCTCGTCGAGAGAGCAGGGTCCACAGGAGTTACGAGGTCAGCCGTGTGTTCCTGTTGGGAAAGGCTGTCATCGGGAGGAGCTTGTGTCGGCGAGGAGTCGCCTGAAGGGACACGCACATCTTCTGGTTGAAGGTCCATATTGTCCATATCGAGCCAAGGAAGAGGGAGTGTACCAAGGTAGAACCGAAAGGCTGCGGAAGAATCGAAGAGATAGAAAAGTGGTGGTCAATGTGAAACTCATGGTGATTCATCAACGGTAGGCGGTCCAGGGTTGATTTTTGCGGCAAGTCGAGGGAGTGAGTGTGAATGAAAACAAATTAAATCAAATAAAGTTACATTAAGGCTTAGCCTCGGGTAGTCGAAAAGGACGTGTTGGCCGGGGAATCAGAAAAGGGATCTCCTCGCCGTTGAGCTTAACAAGCAGCCCTACCAAAGGTCGCTCTGTCTTTGGAGTAGAGTCAATCGCTGGGGAGCTAGTAGCCATAGAGGTACTCGTACTCGATGAAGGCGAGGAAGTAGAGGTAGTCCGTAATGAGGTAGGAGGTGCTGTCGGACGAGCTTTCTTGGGGAAGGTGGTGGAGACGAGGATAGGTTCATCAGAGTCCCGCAGGTGTGAGGCCATGGAAGGTCGAGAGCGTTTGGTAACTGTCGCAGGTGGATTGGACATAGGTCGCTTGAAAAGTGTGAGAGTAGAATCGGTGAGAGGAAATTTGGGCCGAAGGCTGAGTTGTTAGGTTTCCAGGGGGTCTTGTGGACGGCGGCTTCCTGCCCCCTGTATGATGACTTGGGGAAGGCTGTGATGATATTCCACAGCCAGTGGCGATATCGAACCATTTGCGCAAAGTATGCCCTTACCAGGTCTTTTCACTCAGATCGAGTTGATTTTCGTAAGAAAACCAATGATCATATGCGCGCAGAGGTGGAAACCCCTGGCATTGGAGGAAAATTACCTTGCGCCAAAAAAGGGATGTGAAAGCTCTTGGATGTGTTGGGGTTTGCCATAGTCATATGGCCTTTTTCAAATATGTACTGTTGGTGTTGCAAAGTCTCTGCATGCCATAGGTTGCGCTTCGAAAGAGCGCTCCGCATATTGAAAAGACTAGCGTATGTTCTGTTTTTTGTCTGAATTGTCGGTCCTGGCCTTGAGCCAATCGCTGAAACAAACCCAGAAGGTCCGAATTGATCACCGCTAGCCTAGGTCTGCGCAGGTCGCGCAGGTCGCTTGAACATCCCTCACACTCACCACAGCGTCTGGCAGGCAACAGCGTGGATCTGACTGGTTGTGCACTGCACCGGTCACAATCCCTGCACTCAATGGGTTCACACCCAGTGGATGGACTTGAGCCAATATCCAAAAACGTTTACGCGCTTAACGTGAGATTATGTTTTTGACTACGCTCTAATTCTCCTACTGCACTTCATAGCAAAGGAGGTGTGCGTTAATTTTATGATTAAGCAGGAAGGCTCACTGTGGAAAAGTTGGGAGAAATTGGAGAAATAGGAGGCAGGAAGGCTCACTGTGGAAAAGTTGGGAGAAATTGGAGAAATAGGAGTGGAAAAATAGGAGTGGGACAAATTGGACTCCCTGAGAACGCAACTGCTAAGCAGAGTTGAGGGCCCGAATTGGGAGATCGGAGAAGGTGTGCTGATGCAGCTTTCTTGAGTGGCTCGAACTCTGAACTCTAAAAAAGAGGTAGCCGCCGTTTCAACTTTGAACAGAACCTATGTACGCACACCACGCAGGTTTCAAAAATGTTTTCATCGCAAAACAAATTGACCGCCAGTGGTCTGTTTTAGCTCGAAAGGTTTCTTGCTCAAGACTTCAGGTCAGGTCTTGTGAAACGCGGCTGCCAGCAGAGCAAGTCCTGGCAAGTGCGTTGATTTACCCCCTGCAACTGCAAACATTTCTTGAAAGACGAGGTGGTCGAAAAAACCAAACGTGAGTAGTGAGCAAGACGAAGGCTTGTAGAGCGTGAGCAATTTGGTTGGCTCAGCAAGATGAAAATACAATTTAAAACCTGTCCTCCCGCTGTCGCTGCTCGTTGCATTGAGCGGTACCCGCCATCTTTTCAGCCTTTTTTTGGCCTTGCCAAAAGTATTTCCGAACAGAAAAAATGCGAGGTAGAACTATTGCAAATGGGCCATTCAAATGAAGTGGTTGGAAGTGGTCAAAAGTGGGAAGTCAAGGTCAGGGCTCTAGCTTTGCAACCCCTGGCTGCCAGCCTGTCTCCACCTTTGGGAAGCTAACGCTTCCTCTTCTTCTCTGCCTTCTGCTTCTCTTTAGCCGAGTTCTTTTTTTGGTCGTCCTCAACGACCTTGGGCTTCTCTTTGGTTTCCTTCTCCTTGTCTTCCTTCAGCTTCTGTTCTTTGGCTTTCTTCTCTCTTTCACGCTGTTCCTGTTCTTGTTGTTCTTTTATCTTCCTCTGCTTCTCTTCTTCTGCCACCCGTTGTTGTTCTTTTATCGCCCTCTGCCTCTCTTCTTCTTCCTCTCGCTCTTTGCGTTCCTTTTCTTCCTTCTCCTTCCGCTCCAGTTCTTCTTTGGCCTTCTGCTCTGCTTCTAGTCGTTTTTTTCTGCTGCATCATTCTTCTCTTGCTCAAGCCTCTGTCTTTCCTTCTCTTGTTCTTCTGCCTCTTTGTCTTTGCGTTCTTGCTCTTCCTTCTCTTTGGCTTGCTTTTCTTTTTCACGTTGTTCCTGTTCTTGTTGTTCTTTTATCATCCTCTGCCTCTCTTCTTCTGCCTCCCGCTCTTTGCGTTCTCTTTCTTCCTTCTCCTTCTGCTCCAGTTCTTCTTTGGCCTTCTGCTCTGCTTCTAGTCGTTTTTTTTCTGCTGCATCATTCTTCTCTTGCTCAAGCCTCTGTCTTTCCTTCTCTTGTTCTTCTGCCTCTTTGTCTTTGCGTTCTTGCTCTTTCTTCTCTTTGGCTTGCTTTTCTTTTTCAAGCAGTTCTTGTTCTTTTTGTTCTTTTATCATCCTCTGCCTCTCTTCTTCTGCCTTTCGCTCTTTCTCTTCATTCTCCCTCTTCTTCTTTTCAGACTCCTGGCTTTCTGGAGATTGCGTCAACGCCTCCGCTTTCTCCTTTGCCAGCGCATTCGCTGCGGCCTGACAGAAAGCAGCAAACATAAAAAGAGATCCCATTGTGTAGATTGATTTCGGCTAGCTTCAAAAAACATCTCTTAACACATTTGTCGGACAAAACGCAGCAACGGCTCCTCGGGATGCTTTTGCTGGAGCTCTTCCATGAGCGCAGGCTTCTGCTCTTTCAAAAGCTCCAAGGATTGCTGGATGGCCTTGTTGCTAGGAGCATGGAGGAGGATCCTCTCCAAGGAATTGCGCATGCTCACTTCCAACACACCAGTCCGTAGGCCAAGCAAATCTGACCCTTGATGAACCCTGTGAGACACCAGTGCCCCTGGTGGTAGGTAAAGAACATCGTTTGGCCCCACGGTGCCCATGAATGCCTGGTCGCGTTTTGCCAGCGTCATCAGATCACCTTCCTGAGCTTTGGCTAGCCATTCCAGGACATCGAGCAAAGACTTCTTTTGTGAGCCATCTGTTTGGATTTCCTGCAGCACACCCTGCAGAAGCACCACGCTGACCAAACGTGTTCCACTCCAATTCACCCGGACGCACGGGAACTGGTTCAACTCAAATTTCCCTAAGGAAATGTGTGATGAGGCGACACCAAATGAGCTGGTGTCCAGCATCTTCAAAACATCTTGGTAATGACTCGCTTCTGAGCTTTCCTGGGGGGAGAGGAGAAAGGATGGCGGCAGAATCTTCTCAAAATGTTTGTGCACTGCAGGCACCAACTCTGGATCAAGAGGTTTGTGAGCTCGACCCTCAGTGATCCGCATCGAGGATTCACTGAACAAAGCTCCAAACTGTTTCAAGCTTTCTTCAACCTTCTGGTTTGAGTCCCAAAAACTTTGGAAACCACTTGAAATGACAAAGGGCTCTGAGTAGGACCACTCGAATTTCCACTTCGTGTCGGAAGGGATGTGCGCAGAAGCCCAACCAGAATCAGGGTTGATGAGCAAATGCTTGGTCACACCACTTCCCCTCCTTTGGGTCTTAGCTTTCGCCTTTGCCTTTTCTTCTGCTGCGTCTTTGACCTTCTTGTTCTTCTCTTTCTCTTTGTCTTCATCTCTCTTCTTCTTTGCTCTGTTCAAATCAGCGAGCGCTGATTTGCAAGAATTGGTCAAGGAGGTCAGCACTTTGCGCACAGGAGCCAACTCTTCAACCTTGCTTTTAATCTGCTGCTTGGAAGTACAGGAACGGAAAGATGATGCAAAGCCTTCCAAATAAGCCACAGGCTTGAGCTGCTCATATCCAGCACAAGGCCCTGCACGGGCAATAGCTGACATGTCACGAGACTCAGTCGCACTGTCCGCACCCGACTCGGCAACTGAAAGCGCTTGGATCAACCCTGTCAACTTCTCTTGACCACCATCTTTCATGAGTGTGGCGTTGAGCCAGTCTTGCCTTCGCTCCACAACGTGCATTTCAGTCTTGAACTCCTGACAAGGGCAGGGTCAAGGTCAAAGACCATGCAACTCTGTTTCCATAAATAAACCTCTAGAATCTAGAATCCAAACAATGCTTGAAGACTCTAAAGATAAACTTGAAGAAACCCTTGCTCCGTCCTGAGATTCACTCTTTTGAGACCGGAACTTCGTCAAGGTGTCCGACATTGACTCGGAAACCTTGACCATCTCAGCTCTCACCTTTTCCATCTGCAACTTGAAGGCTCTCTCAGCTTTTATGGTTTGAGTTTCTTGGTCAAACCAACTGCGCTTTGGATCATCCTTAGGGTCTTTCTTATTCTCATCATCGTTTTCCTCTTCTTCTTCTCCAGACGCATCTGAGCTTTCGTTTTTCTCCTCAGCTTTGGCGCCTGACTTTCGCTTCTTTTTTTCAACAGCTTGCAACAAATCATCCACATCTGGCGCCAGGATTCCATCTAGGAAAGGATTTGCCACAGCTGAGTTGTCTGACCTTTGGTCATGGCTGCTGGCAAAAGCTGTTTGGGCTTTGTGCCGCATGTCTTCAAAGTCGCAAACTTCATGGGCATGCAAGCCTTGGTCCCCCATGACAAAACCCAGGCGAGACTCGATGACCTCCTTGGACGCATTCTTTCCTAGCTTTTCTTCTTTGGTGAACTCCTTTTCTTTCGACACCTCCTCGAACCCTATGATCTTGTCTGCTGTGCGGACATACAACCTAATGTAGCCACGCGGTCCAGCAGTGTCTCTGGGCCAATCCTTGTCGTTCAGCCATGTGTTCCAATTGCTTTCAGCCTCTTGTCGGCTCAAAAAGCCGGCTTTAGCAGTTTTGGCCCATTGGTAATACTCTTCCTCCCACATCATCTCTCCCACGTTTTCCTTCCTTTCACCCTCTCGACTTTTCCATGACACGCGGAAGGCTTGGATGGAAAACTTCAATTTGTCTCCTGCTTTGCGGCTTTGTTCTCGAATCTTCACAAACTCTTTCATCAACGCATTGTACTGTTTGGGATCTTCCTCCTCAAGTTTCTTCATATCAGTACCACACTTCTGAGAGGCTGCCACTCTGTGAAGGCTTCGGATGTGGTTGAAGCAATCTTTGCACTTTTTTTGGTCTGCATTGAAGGCTTCTTTCCTCAACTTCCACTTTGTGCAAGAATTGCACTTCTTCCACTCGTCAAGGTTTTCCTCCTTGGCCCCCCTTCTCTTTCTCTTGGCGGGAGACTTGTCTTTCTTCGGGGTGGCTTCTCTTTTTGACTTTGGGTGCTTCTCTCTTTTGCGTGTCTTGGAAGAACCACGGCGGCGGGGGCTCCTGCTTCTGGACTTATCACCATCGGACGCTGCCTCTCCTAGACCCACACTGTCCAAGAAGAGGTCATCTGCGTCGTCGCCTGCCACATCTGCTTGGAAACCTAAACTCGTGTCTCCCATTGGAAGCACAAAATGCGCTCCCAAAAACTGGTGAGCCAACACAACCTGAAAAATCCAAAACAGATGTCCTGCAGAAACACTCGTTCATTGATCTCTCAATCCCATGGGCCACCGGCTCATGGGAAAAACGGGAAACAATCTTCAGTCGCCCAACGCGAAGAGCAAGCAAAACAAAACAGGGTTCAAGAACTGCCCTGTGGCAAACATCCTGCGCACATTGTTTTTCATCTCACTTCTGAATCTAGTGAAAGTTCAAAACACTACGCCTGGTCCAAAGTCTGACCTTCCACACTGCGCTCATTCAGCAACGGGTCAGAGTGGCTTGGGCTTGTGGGCACAGTGCAGCCCAAGAGGAACAAAAACATAGCTCCTAGCACGGAAAGGTGCATCGAATTGCCTGTCATGCTCTTCACTTGTGCTTCCGTTAAGGTTCTTAGAGTGTCCACAAACGTGCATCGATGCTCATCGTTGGCATCGGCCGGGGAACCCCAAATGTTGAAGCCTTGAATCTCAAAAAGCTCCAGAGGGTGAGCAAGTCTGCGCTTGCCCATGATCCAAAGGTTGGAACGTCGAAGCAAAGCTGGGACGTTGCCACGCGTGCCAGCCATCCATGCAGGATCTTGCGAAAGGTTGCAGATCCATTCGTTGGGGTTGATCTCTGGGCCATGGGCTCGACGCAAAAAAGCCTCGTGCTTCAAGATAGACTCCCTGACTGCAGGAGTGCAAGTCTGGAAGCAGCTCCAAGCTTTGCCACTGCTCGAGTGAGGGGGCAGGCATCTCTTTGAGGCTGCAGCTGCAATCACATCTTTCACCTCATTCTCGGGAGCCCTGAATTTGTCAATTCCGTTCATCACTCGACTGCAGGCGAACAAACGCTGGAAAGAAGGTTCGATTCCTGAAGCTCGAACACAATCTCGGAAGGTCAGCTGGGAGCGGTTCAAAAGCAACATATATTTGCGCTGCCGGTCCACGGGCTCTCCAAAGAGAGCTGGCGTCACATGGAACGTGTGAAGCTCAAAAGATTCACAAAGCAGCTCTGCCAAGAGTTGGTCATCAAAAGTTGCTGTGCATTCAATGAGGAGGGCAGCTTCCTGAGAGGTTGAGTCCTGGGCCAACAAACGTTCCACAATAAATTGGACAAACGGAAACGCTGATGGCCCCAGCCATCCTTCTTGATTCCCCATGCTGGACCAGTCACGGCACGTTACTCCTGAAATGCCAAGTAGGAGGCATTCAGAATCCTGTGGCAAAGGTGGCAAAACATCACACTGCCTGTTGTGAACGTAGCAGTGTGCCTTCAGCAACTTCTCTTTTGTGTTCGGAATTTGGAATGCCTCTTTGAGGCATTTGACCGCAAAGCGAACAAATGCTTTCCCTTCCTCCACACAAGCTCGCTTGCACTGCTCTCCATGGTCAATCCTTTCTTGCGCACGGTCACGGTGAACTTTCTGCTGGGTCTTCAAAGCCTGCAATACCGCTGGAGGACAGCGGTCAAGTATATCCCCATGAACACACTTTGGAGCAAAGGTGTCCTGATGGTTCATCAGAACTTTGCGGCATGAACTCTCCAGGTCACCAGCTCTTTGGGCGAAGAATTTGGAAGGATCAAACTGGGTGAAGGAGCGATCTTGCAAAGCTGTTAAGACTTTGCTCATTGCTTCCTCGGGTGAGCCAAGGCCACTGTAGTCAGTGCGCAAAGCTATCCCTTTTTGAGACATCGCCTGTGCTGCAAATGAAAAGTCAGTCTCAAAGTGTCGAATGCTTTGCTCTTTGAACACCTTCAAAAGCCTTGGAGCCCAACACACACTCTCTGCAGCGGTCCGTGGACCTTCAGGCACATCCTCCAAATTCAGGTGCGCGTGGAAGGGATCTGATCGCAGGTTCCTGGGCCTCTTAGGAAAAAAGATGCTCTGGTCAACACCATCCTCAGCTACATCACTGGCCAAACTCTGGCCTTCGCTGTGTTGCACAGCTGGTGATGGAGATTCATGGCCAGGCTGAGCACGCAGTCTGCGTTTGGGAGCCATGGCCAGGAAGGAGTGCTCGCCAACTGTCAAAAGAATCTAAACAAACACATGTGCCACAAGCTTCTGTAATCCTCCACCGGTTTTGTTTTGAACTATCAGACCCAGCCAAGAACCTTTCCTGTCAGGGCATTAGGCCTGCAAACGACGCCTGAACCAAACGCAAAGTGGAGCGGTGGCTTAAAAGGGAAAAGCAATTGCGCACGATGTTCAAAAAATCACGAGCTGGCCAAGCCTCAGGGAAAAAAAGTAACACTCTTAGCACTGCCATCCTAAGTTGCCCAAACCTGATGAGAAAATTTGATTCCTAGGTCACATTTCCATAACCTGACATGATTTTCATAGAAATGACCACAGCCTGTCACAATCTGTGAAGCAACAGCTCACAGGAAAACATAGGAAAACCAACATCGCGTCCGAGCCGGGTCCGAGCCGGGTCCGAGCCGGGTCCGAGCCGGGTC
>CAXAMN010002147.1:400893-413197 GCA_963970005.1 Durusdinium trenchii
CGAGCCGGGTCCGAGCCGGGTCCGAGCCGGGTCCGAGCCAGGTCCGAAAGCAATAGGCCCCCAGAAAATTATCCAAAAAATGAAACTATCAAAAGGCAATGCTTTTTTTCACAAGACAACATCTTTGGCCAGGGTTTGGTCTGAACGGTGAAATGTCTTCTGTTTTCTGCTGATAAGGCCGCGTGAGACCTTGCAAGGCCTTGCGTGGATCTTTGCTCGCGTTTGCGAAGTAAAGTTCCCAGGGGCAAGCCTGGCAAAATCAAATCTGAACCAAAACTCAATTGAAACTTTCGCTGTGAGATCATATAAGATCCGGTGGGCTGGAATGAGTGCACACAAAACCCCTCAATCGGTTGATTGCATTCACTTCACAACTTGTGCCAGAAAACGGTAAAATTATATAGGATGTTCAACTGTCTTCCCAAAACATTAAGCGCCCAAGCGCGCATCAGGCAGCTCAACGCAAGGGGTGTCCCTGATAACACTGAAACCAAAATATTATGGAATTGGTTGATCAAGAAATCTAGAATCTAGAACCCAAGAAAAATTGCCATAGCTCCTCCATGTTTCTTTACCTAGTGTCACACACCGTCAAAGATTTGTTGCGCCTTCTGAGCCCAGGTTCTTTGCTAGGTTTAGCCAAATTGTTAGCCTTAAGTGTTCAGCATCTGAACTCTGTGCAGGTTGCATGAATGACCAACTCTGCGCCTGATACCAGCTTTTGGCAGCGCATCATCCCAGGTTCCTGGCATTGCTCTACCATTCTTCTCTGACAGAAACTGGTCGGTAGTTTGCTGGGTGACAACAAAAAGGTCAGGTCAGTGTTGGCAAGAAATACATTTACACCACAAGAACATAAAGTTGGCAGCTCACAGAAGCAAAGCAAGGCATGTCTTGCGTGCGACTTCCCCCACAAACATATATCAAATGCAACGTCAGCACTCCGAGTACTATGAAATGACCACCGCTCAACCAAGCCTGGTCGGCTAATCGGAACTTGAGCTGGATGTGCTCGTGCTGGAGCTAGAGGAGGAAGAACCGGAGGTTTTCTGGCTGGAAGCGGCTGCTTCAGATTGCTTTGCTGCAGTTTTTTGCAGCTTGGCCTTAGCTTTCGTTTTAGCTTTGCTCTTGGCAGCTTTCGGTTTGATAGAACGCTTCTTCTTGGATGTTGGATCACCACCCTCGGAGTCTTGATCCATCTCGATTTCTTCATCGGTGCGAATGCGTGCGGGCGGAGGCGGCAAAGTTCTCAACCTTGCTTCCAGCAAAGCAGCATCCAAGGCATCGTCTACGTTCAGTGGTTGGGCAGAGTGCTCTTTCTTTGTTGTGCACAATGGAGCAGCCAAGCACCACTGCATCAAAACACGTTTGCAAAGGTCTTTGCTGTGTCCAGCCTTGCCCAAAGACAAACTTCGCTTGCAACCAGTTCTCTCGTTCAGTTTGTGATAGTTGCAAGTGGCTTGCCATTGCCCGTGAGGAGGTTTACTGCTCTTATCAGAGAATGTCAAACGGAAATGAGGGCCCCATGTGAAGGTGTCTGGGTTTACAACTCGCACTATGCCAGAAGCTGAAGGCAGCGATGGGCCCTCTGGCATGTCTGAACTTGCACTACTGGGCATCGGCGGTGGCCCACTTCCATGTGAAACCGGCCCTGTCACATCTTGAGCTGGCCCGGCTGCAAGTGACCTAGACTCTTCTGGGTCATTGGACTGAACACGAAGAACTTCAGCTTCAGCTTCACCGCCCACCTCTACAGGACCATCATCCCGCCCAGACTCATCAGACAAAGATCCAAGTGCAAGGTCCTCACCAAAGCTGTCGCTGGTATGGGTCAAGTTCAACTCACCCTCGCTGGCCTGCAAACAAGGACATGAAGCGCTTGTCACCCTCAACGCATTGTTGATAAAACCTCTTCACATGACCTGAAAGCGGACAGCCTTTAAGAAACTGGTACTGAATTAGTGACAAAGAAAAGCCCATTGCAAACAGTTGAACCTGCAAAACCTGATTGCCAGTCGCTGCGGGCCTCTTCATGAGGGGGTAGCGCATTCAATCGAGGGGCTGGAACCGGGTCTCCTCCGGCTGGGCTCGGCACTGCATCAGGGTCCACATCAATCTCAAGCACGAGCTTGGGATCAGGGCGGTCAATCAACGACTTGTCTGGCAATGCCACATGCCCACGATGTTTCCTTTCCAAAACTTTTGTGTAGTAGGCTTTGCTCTGACAATGATGCAGCACCTCCAAATCGCCAGACTGAAACAAACTTGTGGACTTCAAAAGAGCCAGCATATAGCACCAATGAGGGTGCACAGCGGTACTTGGCAAAAACCAAACGAGTTCATCGGCATTCAGCTTATGTGGCATTAAAGCCTGTCTGCGTGCACGAGTGGATGGTGCCTGCCTCAGCGTCCAACCATGGTGCTTTAGCAAAGTGAACAATTCCCAGGAACTACAAGCTACCCAATCTTCGGAAGGCAAATCTGCAAGCGCCTCTGGACTTCTGAAGACAGGCGTGGGAACACTGGACATGTGCACATGACGCAACTGCTGGAGACCAGACAAAGTCAATCTCCACTCTCGCTCTGCACCCTCGGAACAAACTTCAATTGCCTTCAAATTTAGCAAAGCTTCAGCAGCATCTTTGAACTGCGAGTCAGCCGAATCCAACTGAAGCTTCAAATGTCTAGGCTCATGGGTTGATTCATTCTGGCATGGGAAGGCCTTAGCCTGGACAAACCGCTGCAAAAGTTTCATCACCTGGGCATTCATGGAAGCCTCACCTTTGGCCAGCACAAAAGACAACTCCTTGACAGTTGACCATGATGTCAAGGATTCCCTCAAGAGGTCAGGGTTCGCTCTGCAAGCCGACAGGATTCCAATTGGCATGTTCACACCCTCGGCCTTTGTAGGCTCCGCATCAACGTATCATCGGGATGAAACTAGCCAGGCTGGGTGGATGGTCACACACAAATCCTCTGGCCCCAAGCGAGAGGAACTGGCTGCAGGAAGTTGGACCAGCTTCCGTCTGCTGGGCCGGGCGCAAGTGATTCTGAAAAACAATGTCTCAAGGGGTTGGTCACCATCAACAAGCTCATCTTGCACTACACCGTGGGCATCAGATATCAAAAGCGAATCCATTGCACCCTGATCAGTCAAAGGCAGGACAGCTTGCATATGGGCAGGCTTCAAGGCCTGCTCCAAGGATGGCAACGCCACGTCAGACCCAACACTATAGAGCCTCCCAATCACAAGGTGTGTTTGCAGATGGGAAGCCATGGCCGACCTCTCAACTGCAGCTTCACTAAACCTTCTCTTGGGCTTGAAATATGCCATCCATTTTTCTTGGATAGACTTTCTCTTTGCAGCATGCTTTTCACGTGCTTTTTTCATTGACGTCAGGTTGGCGTATTGTGACTCGACATCCAACGAATAAAGAAAAGAGCTCACCAAAGCCATCTTCTTCCGCTTGCCAAACTTTTCAGCACAAGCATTCTGCCATAGAGGGTGCCTCCAAAACCCGAACCGCTTCGCCAAGTGATCTGGCTGGGAGATCTCTTCGAACTTGCCTAGAAAGCTGGAGTATTTCTCTGCTGAAGAAAGAATTGCCTTGACTTCA
This sequence comes from Durusdinium trenchii, assembly GCA_963970005.1. Classification (NCBI taxonomy): domain Eukaryota; class Dinophyceae; order Suessiales; family Symbiodiniaceae; genus Durusdinium; species Durusdinium trenchii. The sequence continues at coordinate 404,511 of CAXAMN010002147.1, forward strand.
GGCATGCGGATGGCGCAGGCAATGTAAGGCCCATTGACACGCCGGTTCTGAACCATGCGGTTGACAATGCTATGATCTCCCTCTTGGATTCTCTCAACCACAGGGAGAAACCTCATCTCTGACACTAGCTTGAACAAGTCTGGTAAGCATGTGAGGTCTTGCCCACCAATGAACTCCTCGAGCTGAGATCGAGTGGCGGACCCAACTTGCAAATGTTTCCATGTCAGCCGGTGGTGTAAGTCCGGATTTGCAGGCGCCCTGAGGACCAAACATCAAAGCAAAAAACAACAAACCAAACCAGTTCAGAAGAACATCAAAACCACCGTTTCACCACCAGAACTAGAAACGTTGGGCCGGAATAAAAACAGGGTGAGAGATCCACTAAAGACCGGTCCTTGGTCTGAATATAAAACACACACAAGTTTGGGCAGACCACCTGACCTAGAAGGCATGCTAAAAACTTGGTCCCAAATTCATTGTAAAAGGGCCTCCTGTACAAGACTTTCAACAAAAAGAGTGTCCAAGTAATATCAATGGGTGGCATCAACCTTTGTTTTGTTTGCAGCAACTAGGGGGCCTGACAAACTCATCCAGCGCTTCCTTTGCGTGTCGGCGGGCTTCGTCCACATCTTCCACACACAGCGCAGCCAGCCTCCAAGGCAACACTCGCCAGCACTGAAGCTTCTGAGCCAGGTAGGAGATCATGCTTGCTTTGCCCAGGGAGAAATCAGACAACACTTGGTCAGTCTCGCTTGGATCCGTGCAGGAACAACATTCCATGAGCTCCAACAAGTATGAGCGACCAAGTTCTTCCATGTAGGATTCAGCAGCGCCTGCAGCAAGTTGAGGGGCCCTGCGACCAGCGAGAGGGCAAGGCGAGAATTCAGGGCCGTCTCCATGGCCAGACTGAAAGCCTTGAGACTTCCTTGCTGCACGCAATTGCTCGCATTCATCCGAATAGACTGCCCGTGACCGTCCGCCTGCATGGCTTTGGACATACTTTGGTTTCAACCAGAAATGGCATTCGCACCCTTCACACCAGGAGCTGAAATCGGAACTGAAGCTATTCAGCCTCAGGATCATCTGCGCATAAAACCACCACCACTCGCTGCGAATGGTGGTAGTCAGAAGAGCAACATCAAGCCGGTCCGAGTCCTCTCCATTTGCATCTCCTGCTTCTCCTGCTGGATCACCTGGCACACACACACACGCACCAGAGCACAAACGCATAAACAACTACCAAAACACTAGTTGAATTAACCAAATTAAACCCTGTCAATTGAAACACATGAACATGGCCAGAAGCCTGCCTGACCCTTGAAAGCGGCTTTGGTCCCAAACAGTTTGCAAGGCATGCTTGCGTGAGAGAATAGTTGGGAGCGAGTTGGCCACTGTATTCCATCTCCAAGTAGCTGGTCTTGGAACTCCTTGAGCAAAGAGATCCTCCATCCATTCGAACGGTGTCCCCTTGATACACAGGCCAATCAATTGTTTGCGGAGGTGGTCGTGGTGTAGCAAAGTCGACACAGCCTTGTAACCTGGAAGCCATGCCTTCCAAAAAGTCAAGGAGCTGTCTGCTTCCAAAGACATATTATGACAGACATGGAGCACTCCAGGGCAAAAAAACGGCATTGGGAAAGACAAAGTCTGTCAAGGCTGCGTTTGCACCCTCCTCACTTTGCAAACCATAGTCTGAAATCCAAGCTGGTAAGATTGACTCAAGTTTGATTCCGGAAACATCGGCCAAAGACATCTCTGTTCCCAGGTCCGTGCAAAATCCCCTTACAGAACCTAGCAAAGACTCCAGCAAAGGCATGCTTTGAGCTTCAACCCAAAATTTCCGGCAGACTGCTCGCAGTTTGTAGTCTATGGATGAGGCTCTGGAACCTATGGCAATTGGTACTTGTCGATGTGACTGCATTGCTTCTTGCAAGAACTCGCCATCTTGGTGGCGCTTTCTGGCCAGTCGGACCATTTCCTCCTTGTCGTCCATAGCAAGTGCTTGGCGAAAGGCTCTCACGGACGATGCCAAGGATGTGGCAGCGTTCACGCACGCTGGAAGATCACAATCCTGTATCAAACTGATGATCGAAAGCAACCAGTCCGATCCTGCCTGTGGGCTGGCATCGGCCCACACATAAATTGGGCCTTTGTGAGCAGACAGGTGCTGTCGCCAAAAGCAACAGTATGCAGCATCAACTTCAATCTGCTTCCTGGAAATAGTGGCTGCCGACAACAGCTTGGTGTTCTCATATGCATCGAGGCTTTGGCCAGGAAAGCGGCTCTCAAAAGCAAGCTTGAATGTTTCCCCAAGCTGACTGCGATCACGAAGGTTCATAGCTGCAAGACAGGCTTTTACGATGGCATTGGGATCGATCTTTGCATTGGTGAACTGTGGCGTGGACTGCTGGGCAGAAAAATGCCGCAAGCGCAACACGGTTTCTTCCATGAACATTCTGAATTTGGTTTGGTCACCTTCAAGCTTGCAATCCAATCGGCCATCGAACAAGGAACACAATTCCAAGGCCAAAGCCTCTGCAAATGCTGGTGTAAATTGGAAATGACTCCCAGGTTGTGGCACAAAACCCCTCAACTGCTCAAGCTGCTGCAACTGCGCGAGCCACATCTGGCGTGGCAGGCCAAGTTCTTGAACGAATCTTTTGAAAGCGGGTTGTCTTTGCAATGTTTCGACCCATCTCCCCTGTAGGACTAAAGCTTCCCAATCTTTATGCTTGACAAGTTCTACGAGCACAGCTGGCACTGCAAGGCATATTGGGTCTTCTCCGAACGAACGAAGCTCAGCGTCACTAACCCCTAAAGTTTCAAGCACAAGTGTTTTGTCGATACGATTGGCATCTCCGTAAACAGGGATTTGCCTGGCTTGCATGTTCTGTACATCAAGAGGCACACCTGGAACCCAAAGAGGAACCTTCTTCCTTTGCGGGTTGCGCACATTCAATCCTGGGTCCAAAAATACTGCAGCGCGTATGTTCACAGAAAACGCATCACGAGGCCGCCCAACATGTTCCCACAACAGCAACTCTTCCTTTGTCCACATGGTTAAAGGTCCGTGGTATTCGCGGCCTGGTGCTATTGAGGCGATCGCAACACATTTGGATTCATGCTCTTTTGAGGTTGTTCCGTGGCGTGATGCCAACAAATGGGACAGCTCGTGCTTAGCCACAACTGAAGTGAACCAATTTGGCCTTGGAAGAACCCGTCTTGCAGATTCTCCCTTTGCAGTCATGTGTCTCTTCCGAGCATGCTGGCAAACAAGTGCCAACAAAACCATGGCCTGCTGGACCTACAGGAATTACTTGGCAAAGGTACTTAGTTTTTGAGTGAATATGCAAACATGACCAGAAAAACACATGGGTTCCTCAGTGCCAGCGCTTTGCAACGAACATGAGGAAGTTCTTTAAACAACAAGCGCTGCCTAAATAGCATGAACTCTACTCTTGTGTCGTTACTGGTGCCTGTGCTGCGTGTGCCCTGTCAAACGGTCAGAACATTCGGCCGGGCAGTTTCTGTACATCATTGACACATACAAGAGCGTTTCTGAACTCTTCAAGCGTACAGTCTGAAAAAAGAACAATCTGAAAGAATTCGAGCACAGCGTTTCTATTAGCCCAACATAAAATTGTCAGCTTGGTCCAACTGAACAAATGCGAACCGAGAACCCACATATTAATTTATCTAAGTATACCCACCCAAACGAATCACCAAACGCGTCTACGCCAAAACTCCTAGACTCTGGGCCATGCCTTAGAGGGACCAGGCACGAAGAACAGGAACTCACGCGCGCACGAGTAGACAAAACATCAAAGAAACAACGAAACAACATTTTCAAATTTCAATTTTGGGATTTTGCTGCGCACGGGACTCTCACGCACAAATAACTCACATGCCTGCTGCGCAGCAAGCACTGAGCCAGCAAGCCTTTCGTGCTACTCTGGAATCGTTGTCATTTACTTCGCTTGGCGCCAGTGTTAGGTTAGAAGAAGACATGCAGAAGGCATGCACTCCAGTTTGCTCAAACCTGCTAAAACTCAAGAAGACAAGGCCTCCTGGAAATCTAACAGGCTGAGTTGTAAGAAAATATAAAGGAACCAGGTGCATCAGAAAGGCGATCAAAGTGAGTATGAAACAAAATTCGACAAAGTGAAAGTGAAAAGGCGACGGCCGTTTTCCGTGAGTGAGTGGGTCCAAAAATCATCGGCGAAGATCATGATGTAGCCAGTCGTTGTAGTTCAAGAAGTTCGGCCCACCAAGCGCGGATCTGAGACTCTGGGCGCTGCATTTTGGTGGTGATGTAGCGCCAGCTAGGTCGAAGTCGTTCGTTGCATTTGAGGCTGAGAAGGAGATCATCGTCTTTGGTGCTCCAATCGTCGTCCCAAGAAGTGTCTGAGTGGTGCTGAGGGGAGGGAGAGGGGGAAAGGGAGCGGCGTTTGCGGGGCCGAGGGTAGGGGGCCGTGTGGGGCAGAAGAAACGAGGGAGCAGGAGATGGAAGGGGAGGGGGGAGGAGGAGCCTGAGAGGAGGGCGGTGGGTAAGCGAAGTCAGGAGGGGAAAGAACGGGTGAAGGAGGAAAGGAGAGTGGGGGAGGGGAAGAGGGAGTGGCCCCATCAGCGACAGGAAGAGAAGGTGAGGGGACAGGAGAAGAGGGAGGGGGAAAAGGAGAAGGAAGGGACCGAAAGTGGGGGAGGAGTGGTGGGCAAGGGGAGTACGCTTCCCAGCTGAGGATGTCGGTGTCGGCGATGGAGTCTTCTGACGAGTCAGTGAGAGCTCTGAACGAAATGCAGGTTGTTCGCAGGGTGCCCAACTGAAAGAAGGTCTCGTGGTGGTCCGAAACAACGGTGATGCCGGGCTAGCTGGTGGTCTGGAAGGACAAGAACCGGAAGTCATGCCGGCGGGGGAGGTAGCATCCGGATTTTGAATCATATCCACCAATAGGCGAAGTGCGACAATGACAATGTTGAGTTGCGTCGCGATAGTAGAGACCAGGTCGGAAGTGGTCGATTGTGACATAGTCCAGGTAGAAACCAAGGGTAAAGGTGAGGAGCACGCTTTTGAGCCGAGAAGCTGAGAGATAACAGAAACAGAAAAGGAAAAATGTGTGGTTCGAAAAATGCATCATAGCAGTAGTGATGGACATCAATGTGAGCGCAGGGAGTATTTTCAAGCGAGGAATGGTCTCAAGTGCTGCATCAAGAGAAACTGAGAAACCGAAGTTGGGAGTGAAGTGCTCGTTGTGGTAAATGAAAGCGATGACAAAGTTGATGAAGAAGGGGTAGGAGTTGAACCATAGTGAAGTCTTTGTCGAGGTATTGTTGAGTCAAGTCCGTGAGTTGAGGGAGGATCAAGTCCCGAGGGCGAGTCAGGCGGCAAATCAAGATGCCACGTGTGAAGAAGCCAGCAAGAGCCATGTCCGGAGAGCCGGCAGTACGATTAGATTGCTGCGGATCAATGTGAGGTGGGGTGGTTGCCGAAAGGCAATAGTGCGTTGAGAGGTGGAAAGAGCAAAACCGAGCAATGTCTCATCCGCGACATACTCCATCTCAAGTGGTCTGCCGTAGAAGAACGGCTGAGCGATGGCCTGGAAGGAGTCGGTGTGGAGCATATGGGCAGGTCCAAGGAAGAAGACATTGTCGACGTAGCGTGCCCGAAGTGCCAGCCCCGTGGCATAGCGCCAGGAAGAGGACGGGAAAGATCGTAGAAAGCAGTATTCCCGGAAGAGTGCAACAGCGCTGCATAAGGCAGGTGCCAAAGGTGATCCCATGGAAGCTCCTTGACATTGTCGAAAGACTGTCAGTCCCACTGTGAAGTAAGAGGACTCCAGCAAGTGAAACACCAAGTTGGGTAGGTCACGGAGGTGGATAGGGTGATAGGATCGAGAGGTCTTGCGCCAGCGTCCCCGAAAGATCCGTTGAAGACGTTCCTGTTGGTGTTGAGCCACGCTGAGAATGGGATCGTCTTGTAGGTCCAGACCTTGGAGAGCAGCGTAGCGTGTGATCAAGAATTCAACAGTGGAAACCATGCGGGTATGGGTGACGAAGTTGAAGAGCCCGGCGATGTCTTGTTGAAATAGAACAAGGTCGTCCGTGGGGTCATACTGCTGCAGTATAATCTTCCAAAGGCGTCGGAGAAGAGGTAGAACGTCCGAGAGGGCGGTCAACTCCGGGAAGACGATCTGTAGAAGGCAGTAAATGGCGGAGGCAACCGTCTGACTGAGTGGGGCGCAGGCTGTCTGTGTGTAAGACACTATTGGTCGTGCTTTGCTCCAGGCCCGAGAATGTTTTGGGAGGATGTATGCGGAAGGTAGACGACGATCCCAATGTAAGCCCCAACGGTAGCGTTGAAGAAGGTGAGGTGGCCATGTGTCACGTAGGCGGTTCCTGATCAACTGGATGCCGTGTCGTAGTGGTTGGAAGACTGGTGTAGATGTAGTAGGAGTTGGCATGAAAGTCTTGAGGAGGATGGCGGTGTGTGGAAAATGGTCACCAGGTCCAACGATACAGCCTTTTGTGAAGCGGCGAAATGCCTGAACTTCAGCGGTGAACCAGCCAGTCATTTGACGTTCAACATGACGTTCCCATTCCTGCCGAAAGAAGTGTTGCCATTCAATGTGAAGGTGAGAGGGAAGCTGCCAAGCATGTAGCCAGCGGTCCATCTGAGTGACGGAGTGGTTCAGAAAGTGACGTTCCTCGGGCCATACAGTGTCTTGAAGATTGGCTTCCGGAAGTAGCAAACCCGGAAAAATCTCTGAGGCGAAGCCAATGATGTGGTTGGAATCAGGATGTCGAGGGAAATCATGTCGGATTCGATGGCAGCTGCATTGGGGTGAAAAGGATGGGGTCCACTGTCGTAGAAGAGTTCGGAAGTTGAAGAGGTAGTGTTCCAATGTGTGAGACTTGACCTCAATGATCGGTGAAGCTGGTACTTGTAGCGGTGGAAAAAGGTGAGAGTGGAGTCGTAGAAAACCGCGAAAATGTTGGCGACAACGTTGTAGAAATCCGTGAGATAGTTGGAAGAGTCTGAGGGTGGCCTGGGCTGGTGGAATCATCAGGTTGCGAAAGCGGAAGATCAGTTTGAGCTGAGCGGCGGCGCGTGAGCGCCAGGGTTCATCAATGTGAAAGTGTTGGAACCAAAGGAGATAGAGAATCTCCTGGGAGGCGGAGTGACTGCGAAGTACCCGAGAGGTGAAGAACTTCTCTTTGGTGTCGCTTCCCAATCGATGGAGAAGGTGAAGAACGTCTAGGGTCTTGAGTAAGTGTAGATCCAAGATGCACTCCTGAGCGTGATGACGTTCGGTTCGACGTTGATGCCGATGAAGACGTGTCATGCCAATAGGACCGTGGCGAGTCGTGGGAATGTTGTATTGAGGTACACGAAGACCGTGTCGTCGAAGTAGAGGGTTGATCCACGGGTGATTGAGTTGAGGGCGGTATTGCTGTTGGAAAGAGATTTCTGTGGAGCGAGTGGTCAAAGTGTCGGAGTTGAGTTGGAGGGGGATGACTGCATGCTGAAAGAATGTGCGAGTCCGCTTCCAGTAGCGTAAGGCAGGTTCATAGTAGGCATTGATGCCGCTGCAAAGTTGTCGGTATTTCCGTTTCCGGGACATCTCACGATCAAAAAGAGAAAGAATACTGCTGCCGATGTAGCAAGCTTGACGGTGTGGGTGAAACCGAAGGTAAACGACGTTGGGTTGGAAGCAATCCTGGAGGTAGAGTGGGTGACGAGGTCGAAGACGATGCAGCAATGAGAGAAAAGTTTGTCGACGGGCACCTGCGGGAAGAGTGCGAAAAAGAATCAGGCGGCATAGTTGACCTTTCAAAAAGACCAGAGGGCGAAGCTCCAAATAAGTAAGTTCACAATGTGCATCAACCATAATAAAGAACTGCAGGAAAAGTTGAAGAAGACGAACTGAAACGCGAAGAGGACCAGTAGGGAGCAATCTTCTTGAGAAAAGGTCATGGTCAACAAAGGCCGTCGGGTAGTGTTGTAGAAACCATCAGGCGACGAGAGCGTTGGCCGTGGCCAGCGTGCGAATGAGGGCATTCTGGGTGGCGCTCTGGGCCAGCCGGGGTTCCCAGCCCCAGGCAATGGTAAGACGGCAGAGATTGGGAAGGTCCAACTTGTCCGCCTTGAGGGTGGTGATGATGGAGTTAATCTCTTTAGCAGTTTCTTCCAACTTGGTCAAGCGAGCCCTATCCTGCGTTGTCCTCCAATACTGGTCGATTGGCGCCGACAATATAGGCACGGAGAGGATCAGAAGGAATGGCAGGAGGTGGAGTAGTCTTCTCCGGTTCGGGTGTAGCGGGCTTGAAGTGGGAATCCAAAGTGCGTCCCGAGCGAGGAGGAGCCGGAGGGGTGATGAGTGGTTTGGATTTGTCCACACGTAGGCGTTCACGATCAGCTGGGGTTTCAGGTTCGGATGGACTGAGGGCAGGTGAAGAAGGGCGTCCGGTGGCAGCCTTGAGCTTCTCGTTCTCCTTCATCAATTTTTCCACTTGGTCCTGAAGGGCTTCGGTAGTGTTCTTGGGCATCTGATCACGGAGGTGGTCAAAGACGCGTTCAGCAAGGCGATCCAAGCCCTTGCGTTTCTCATCCCAGTCGTCCTTGAGGGAAGCAGGATGAAGGTGACCGATGATGCGGGCGATGTCAACATCAGAGCTCTTGAAGATCTTGC
>CAXAMN010002147.1:413207-429519 GCA_963970005.1 Durusdinium trenchii
AGTCATAGTTGATGCACCATGAAGTAGAGTACGTAAGGTGAGAAAACGAAAACCGGAAAAAAAGAGGGGGAAAGTACGGTGTGACCGAAAGAGCACTGTTTTTGGCGAGCGCGCCTGAGTCAAAAAGTCGTGCTAAAACAGCCGCATAAAGTTTACGAAGAAGGTCCTGGAGGAGGTGGTGAGGGGACGTCATCAGAAGGAGCCGGAGTCGATGTTGGGGGAGGAGTCCTGTGTCGAGTCGCCTGCCAAAGATGTCCATGTAGAAGACCTTTGCCATCAAGAGGACGTTGATGAGAACGATCCAGCGTCGAAGAAAGAGTGGAAGGAGTAGATCCGCGAGAGGATGTCGTCCATGGGGTGGAGGTGGATGTGGAGGTATCATGTAGTAGGAGTAAGGGATTGGGTGGTGGTGTGCGAGAGCGCGAACGGGCAGGTGTGGGTGTAGTAGTTGGTGGCGGTGTAGCCGGAGTGGCAGGAGTTGGAGGTGATTCTGGCGGTGAATTGGGGTCAAAGTTCCGATGCGACTGTCGTCGGGACATAAGAGCTTCATCAGCAGCGGTGCCAAGGGCGAAATTCTCTTCGGGAGTGCCCAAGGCACGAATGAAGCCGTTGGGATTGACACGATATTGCCCAAAGGTGGTAGTTGGGTCCGGAGAAGGTACAACATACTGGAGGAGAGAGACTCCTCGAGCAATCCGACGTTGTAGAATGTTGAACTCGTGGACAGCACGACGTGTCTGAATATAGATGTTGCGGGCAGAGATGGTCTCAAAGTGCTCGTCAGGTGGTACATCCTGAGACATCATCGGGTGGGCACAAAGTGCCTCAGTTGTCCAGGCCGCAAGGCAAACCATCCAATGAAGCCATAGAAGCTCAGGTTGTCGGTGTGGCTGAGGGCGGACATTGCCAGGCGGTGGACTAACGGGTAGGCGGTAAGGGTTGAATACAGCTTCACGTGATGGCGGAGCCGTAGAACCAGCCAATAGACCCGTAGGGGGAGGATCCATGAGATCAGGAGGAGCGGGAGGAGGTACAAATCAGGGCGGCGATCTGAATAATAAATGGCTGCGGTGGTGGGAGAAGGGTAAAGAGTTGAAGTGAATGAATGAATGGATGAAGTGAAAAAGTAAGAAATTCGTGGAGAAAAGCACAGCATAGGGGCGAAAGCGTTTGTTTTAACTCTGGGCGCGCTCGAGGAAGAAGGCGTCGTGTGGCCCGAGTGAAAATTAGGAGGTCGACGAAGTCCTGGATGAAGGTGCAGCCGGCCCATAGGGTGGAGGAAAAGGTGGTAGTACGGCGTCATTGGGAATCCAAGGTTGAGTCGGTAGAGCATAAGGAGGGAACATGGCAACACGATGTAGCAATCTGTTCGTCCGAGTGACTTCATCCATCAAGCGTTCTGTGGAGGCATGTAGATCCCGGAGAAGTTGTTCCAAGTCAGCAGGTAGTCGCGGAGGGAATTCGGTGGTGTATGGCATCTCGTAAAGTACCTCCAAGGAACGAGAGATCGAATCCATCAAGGTGCGTCGGGAGATCAGCATGTTGATGATGCCGAGTGGGGCCTGCTGGGGGTGTGTTTCCATTGTGGTCCAGAAAGAGGCCTCCATCGTGTGGTGAGAGCGTAAAGAGGGATAACGATCAGGTGAAAACAAAGAACCAAATGAGCTTGAGTCAAAAAGGAGAAGGAAAATTCAGTCGTGCAAGATTGCAAGTCCGGGAAAAGGAAGGAAACCAGTGCGAGACCGAAATCAAGGAAATAAATAAGTGCGGAAATTCTGTTCTTTTCCAGGAAGAGAACTCCATTGGCAGAAAATAGCGACATTTTGTCGCAGCGCTGCAAGGAGGGTATAGTACTTGTGGGCGAAGAAATCATAGATGAAGGTCAGAACGTCGGAGGCCATAAGATGGAAGCTCGTCCGTGCGAATGAACAAACCAGCATATTGAATTTGACTGGCAGAAGTGCGGCACTTGTACCTCGAGCCTGACCGATTTCGCACAACATCGTAGAAATGGCTGGCGATGGCATCACAGGGAAGGCCACCCGAGCGGACCACGTAGTGTTGAAACTGGCGGGAGAAGCATTCTCCAGCCACGAAGTATCGGCGGTTGGCCGTGCGGCCTCCAAATCCACATGCCACGTGAAGGGCGCATTGGAGTTCTGGAGTCAGTCGATGTGTGATGTCAGGATTGATCCGGTTGTCGGCGTCATGGCTGTGGCCCGGGTAGCAGCATCGGCAGTAGAATCCCAGGCTGGGAAAGAAGTCCTGATCTCCTGCAGCCTGCCAGGAGCTAGGTCGAATGACACCATCAGTAAGGATGCCGCGAAGGGAAATGCCGGGACAATTGTGGACGAAGGTGTAGATGGTCTGAGGTGGAGTCCACTGGAAATAGTCGGCCTTGGGGTAGTCCAGCTTGAGAAGCAAGAACAAAGAGTCCTGGCAGGGGAGTTTTCCCCAAAGAAAGACCGGCGTCTTCTCAAGGATCCGAGGAATGTGAGCGAGAGTGGTGATGAAATCCCCGAAGTGGTCACCCCAAGATGCCACAGGGACGCGACGAAGGGGTACTGGCAGTAACCGGACCAGTTCTTGGATGGTGGTGTCCACAAGTGTGCGAGGCAAAATCTCAGGAGCTTCGCATTCTTCCCAGCTGAAAGGGCAGTGGATATCATCAATGAGGTATTTACGGAAATTCTTCACCATGGAAAGGAGGGTGCTCCAATCTTGAAATTTGTGTTCAAATATCTCGTTCCAAAGGTCAATAGGACCGGACGGGCGAATGTGAGGCCAAAAAGGTGTGGTCCAAATTTGTTTCTGAGGACCGATCTCGATAGCGACCTCCATGATGTTGTCCATGAGGTAGCCCAGCTTGGCTGAGTTCTCCAAGGAAGTGACGTCAGGTCGGTGTCGAGACCATTGGAGAGACAAACGTGGGGGAGTCTCTGGTCGGATTGAGCGACGAGGAGATGAAGCTGCCTGAGTGGAAGCTGGGGGCTGGGTGGAAGCATGAGTGGGGAAGAGGGAAATTGAAAGGTCGGCGGGCTCCATTGCAACTGGTGCTGGTTCTGGTGCTGGTGGAGGGGCAGTGGCAGGCGGAGTGCCGGTGGGTGGATTGGAAGGTGGAGCAATAGGAGTGGGCAAGGAGGGTGATGGCAGGTAGAACTGGAATGGGGAGAAGAATGGGTTGAACGGAGGGTGAAGGAGAGCCTGTTGCTGAAGGTGGTGTGCAGCTTGTTGTTGTTGTTGTTGTTGAAATTGAAGGCGGAGTTGTCGAAGTTCCTCAGCTTCAGCAGCAAGGAGGGTGTTGAGTGGTGGAACCGGAGGAGGTTGAAATGCCTGCGGTGGAGTGGTAGGTCGTGAAATGGAGGCGGAATCAGGAGGAGTGGGTTGTGGATGTGGTCGATCGCCTGGTCCAGGTAGTAGTACCAAAGGAGGCGCCACCGAAGAGCCCCGATCAGATGGAGGGTGAACCGAGACAGGAGGCGAGACGGGTGCACTGTGCGATGTGGCACGAGGTGGTGTACGAGAAGTCTGCTGATCTGCCCGTGTTCTGCCACGATGAGTGTTGGAGTGGCAGGATCTGGATCGTGTTGGTGGGAGATTGGAAGTGCGATGACGCTCCTGTGGAGTGTGCAGTTCCCGAGGCTCTCGCTGATGTGTGCGGGAGCGGTGACGTCGAGGATGTGAATGGCGACTGTGATGGTTATCCCGTCAGGAGCGTGATGCTGCAGGTGATCGGCGTCGATGTTCACGGTGTCGGCGAGAGTGGGCAGAGCGGCTCCTGGGAAAACGACGTCGATCATGATGTCGTGTAAGTGGGGAACGCGTCGTCCGCGAAGTGCGATGGTCGCGGGGAGAAGGTTGTCTGGTGCGTGGTCGCGGCGCATATGGATTGTGAGGTGGTGGGCCCGTAGCACGAGGGTGAGAAAGTGGAGGTCGTGGGCGAGGTGCTTGAACACGTGGTGGTGGAAAGAGTGGGCCGGTAAGATGTGTGGGTGGAGTGGGTGGAGAGGCTGGCGTGGATTGTGACCGAGGGAAGGGAGACAGGTGAGGGCGAGGATCTGATGGTGGGGCTGAAGCAGTGTTGTGGTGAGTGGAGTCGCCCGTGGCGGCGTCGGAAGGTGGTATTGGATCTGGAATGCCGCGTGCAATTTCAGTGCCGGGTGGTGGGTTGATGGAAGGCAGGGGAGTGTTCTCTTCATCCCCATAATCAGCTTCTTCATGGTGAGCAAGAGGCCTGGTATCCCTGGAGCGAGAACTGCGGCCAAGGTCACGTCGTGAATGAGGACGAGTGGATTCCGGAGAAGAACCAGAGCTCGCCATGAGGTCAGAAAGCGCCCGGAAATAGAAGTAAATAGAAGTAAATGGATTGGCAACACAAATTGTGAGTGAAAGGATCAGGAAGAAAATCATCATGTGAAGATGTTTGTCCCGAAGTCTAGAGCCAACGGGAAAGTGAAGAAAAGGGGAAGAACTTGAAAATACAGAAAGGTGCAGGAAAGTGTAAAAAAAACAGGATACGAAGAGTAAGACAGTCTTTTCTTTTCTTTTCTTTTTGTTCCGCCGGGCAGGGTGTGAGGTGAAACTGAGAAGCTAAGATCTGGTCGACCGAGGGCGAGAGCGAGATCTCGAGCGTATGTGAAGACGAGGTCGTGGTACATGGCGAGAGGGCGGAGGATTATAAGGAGAAGGCATCCGGGTAGTGGTGTTATGAGTTCTGGTAGTCCTCGATGAAGCCGTAATAGGTTCAGGAGTATCAGAGCGTGTAGAGAGGGATGCACGATCGCCAAAGTCTGTGCGGCCTTCCAGTTCGTCTTCAAGTTGTTCCGGACTCTGTTGAATAATATGAAGAAGGCCCAAGGCGGTGAGGCGGTGTGATTGAGGCGAAGGGCAAGGAGGAGCGTATTGTCCAAGCCTTCAAGGTGAGCTCGAAGTTGTGGGTGGGTCACCCGCGACATGAAGGGAATAGTGCGAATGCTGGGTGGAATTTGCAGCAGTGAATGTATCTGAGCCAAAATGACATGTACAAGAAAAAGTTCACGATGTAGCATTGCTGGAGGCCGAGGTGGAAGGCCGTGAATCGGAGCTAAACCACAAGGTGGTGTAGATGCCGAAGCCATGGCGGAAAAGAAAGCAAGAAACGTGGGAGCGAAACGAGCGGTCGCTAGCGAGCCCAAGGTAACAGAGGGGAAAAATTGGAATCAATGTCGGCGAGAACCTAAAGGATCAAAGTGACAAACGAAAGGTTGGTGAGTCCGAATTCAGGGTAGAAGGAATGCTTTTTGTACTGCACATACTATGGGTGGTTCGGTTGGTGAAAAATCAGCTAAAATCGGAATCGTCTCGGAGGAGATCGTGACCGAGAAGGTGAATGAGAACGTGGCATCCTCGTCGAAGTCGTGGTAGGAATCGAAGGAGTCAGAGAAGGAGGGACTTGAGGAGGAGAGGGATCCGTAAGTGTAGTCGTCGTAGTCGTCAAAGGTGGAGAGGGAGGAGAGGGAATGAGGATAAGAGAGGGTCTGGGTGAAGAAAAGGATGTAGGGTTCAAACCGAGCGGCTACCAGGATGTGGAAATCCCAAAGTGGAGAATAGTTCATCAGTGTAGACCAGTGTAGTGCAGGTAGATCGCCGAATCTGGTCAATGCAGGTCTCCAGGGCACGAATGGTGGCACTGAGGCGAGGGCTTGTAATCGTGTCCACAATAGAAGGGGTGACGGTATCCCAAGGCCCACGTAGGATCAGAAGAATCAAATGTAGAGAAGAATGTATGTGAAGAAGTTCACGATGAAGCACTTCATGAACTGCAGAAGGTAAGCCGGCGATTGGTGCCAATCCCGAAGGACGAGTCGAGGTCGTCGTGGATGGCGTTGACATGGCGGCGAAACGAAGAGAGACGTACGAGACCGGAAAGGCGTGGAAAAGGCTAAAAGCCAAAAGGGTCGAAAGTATTGGGTCAGGAGTATGTGTCGCAACGTGAAAACCAAGGGGCAGCATCAAAGTGTGGGTGGACATTTTTCCGTGAGTGGCAAATTGAGGAACAGAAATGTTTAGGTATTCCTCGGATAGGTACGGGGGTGAGACCTAGAACGTGAACGGGCGGTGCTGGATCGTATCTCAGCAGTAGAGACGCCGGTTCGAAGTGGTAACCACGATACTGGGCGCATGACGACCCGTAGGAGTCCTCGGTGGTGGAATCGTGGGTTCGGCCGGAGTAGAACTGGTAGATGTCATACTTCGAGTCATGGTGGGGCCCAAAGGAGAAGCGGGAAGAGGAGGGAGGCGAGGGTCAGGAAAGGTCGAGCGTCCACGTAGTTCGGCATCAAGTTGAGTAGTGTCGCAATTCAAGGCGTGGATCATCCCAAAGGTGGTGAGGAGTTCCTGAATGTAGTGCACTCCAGTATGGATTGCCTGAGTCGCTTGTCGAATCGCCGAGTCAAGACCTCGGATTTGCACCTGAATATGTGGTGAAGTAATGTAGTCCATGAAGGAGGGGGAGAGGATAGCAAAGCGGGTACGGAGGAGTGAGATGGCGAGGATCAATACACCATGTAGGTGAAGAATTTCTCGGTGAAAAATAGTCTGGGCCTTCATCGTGATGCCGTCCACGGGGTTGAGACCAGCCGGAGGAGGAAACATGGCAGAAAGAGGGAGCGGAGTGACTGGGAAACTAAGGTTCCAACAGGTTCCAATGAACCTTGAACAAGCTTCGGTCGCTGCGAACACGTACGGCTTGCCCGGGGGCTGCCACCTTTGACCGCTGCGGTCACGTAAGGGCATGAGCCAACTTAGAGTTCCAAAGATGGGACAAAAATCATCGTACGTACGGCCTAGGCCACCTTCGCCCGCTGTGGGCAGTTACGTTTCCAGAGCAAGGGAAACAGCGACGTACACCCGTTCGACGGGTCCACGGGAGGCACTCTGCGGGCTCATCCCGGGTTGGCACGAAGCCATGCGGTGCCACACGCCGGCCTAAGAGACCCAAATCCTGAAAAATCAGGGGCAGGGGACCAGAGTTCCTGTAGTTAAAGGCCACGAACCGACGAGACGACAAGTTGACGGCGTTCCGTGCATGTCTGCAGCAACTAATGAGGGTCTTGGCTTAGCCTCTTGCCATGCGGAAAAGGAAAATGACGGCATCCAGCATGGCCAGAATCCATAATCCCTTTCCCTTGCGGGGTTCCAAGGGGTTGTTGTCATTCCGTGGCAGCCCATGACCAACAGCAAGTTCTGCCCAAACTGCTCGCGAAACCACCATTCAGGTTGGCCACTGCGGTCTCACTCGTAGTTGTTCGGCTCTCCTTGGGGGCAGTCCTCAAGTTGCTCTCCGGAGACTCTGCCAGACCCGGCTGCACAGTCCAGTCCACCTCAGTAGTCGACCAGTCGTCGATTTTCCCGCCATCGCTTCAGCACGTGCATCAAGAATTCCCATCGTATGGATGGGAACGGAAAGGCGCGTTGAATTGGTGAGCTTGAAGGCTGCAATTGCCCACAGGCGATGTCGAGGCTAATAGCTGCGGCGGTTCATGCAGAGATGCATCACAGTTTTTTTGATGACCGTCAGCTCGGCTCGGTTTGACGTCGGCTGCATGACTTGACAGGTCGCAACGCGCTTGTTGTTGCTCATGATCTCAATGATCTAGGCCGAGGACGTCAGCACGCTTTCAAAAAGGCGTTCCAACTTCCAGTTTGCAATTCGGCCTGGGCCCAAAAACGTCTGTGGGTCCATCCAGGCCATCCGGGAGGATCACTATTTTTTCCCTCAGCCCTCACGCGCGCTATATACGCTATTCACAGGCCCTTAGGCGCGCAAAGCTAGGCGACTCGGAATGCCCCAAGTGTGCCGAGACCTCAAGGGGTCTCGGCGGGGCATGCATAGCGCGCTCAGGGCGGCAACGCCAAGGAGGCCCCACCAGCGTGGCGCAGCCGCAGTGGACAGCGGGCGGCGCGCGCCGGGCGCGGAGGCGAAGGAGGCGGCGCACGAAGGCGAGGGACGCCGCATTCCAGCGACCGCCCGCCTTACTCGCGAGGACGAGGAAGCGCTGTGGCTCTTGTAGGCGCACTGTATGGTGGAGGCGGAAGGTTTATTCCACCAGCACGTGGGTTGCCATGACTCTTGGTTCCAACGGTTTGAAACGGACTGCCAGCGCCAGGCCAGCCCTGCGAACTCCATGCAACGGTTCCTGAAGGCTGACTGGAAACTGGAAACCTTGTTCGGTAATGGTTCCACTGCCATTCGTGCCAGCCACGGGCCCATTAGTGACCAGGTAGTCAAGCAAGAGGGTCGCCGATATAGTGGCCGCCGGCTGCCCAGGCTGAAGTGAGTCGTCGTTGACGTCCCGTCTCCATTAGCTTATGGCCCAACTTGTTCTGAAGGTCCGGTCGGGGCCTCTGGAGGGGAAGAAGTGGAGATCCCAATCATCCCTTCGCCAGCGGGGCACCAGAAGCGGCGCTACCAGAACCATCACCTGACCATCAGTCACCACGCTCCTCTTGCCTTGTGCCTCCAGGCTTTCCATGGAGACCTCCAGTCCCAAGCAGTCCGTGAAGTCACTGCCGGTGGTCCGGCGGGAGGCAACTGGCAAACTTCCCCGGCTGTAGTGTTGGGCGCTGCCCCGAGATGCGATGGATGGCGGGATGTTGGCTGCCGCCACCTGGTTGGCGACGTGGGCGAACTTGTTGGTGCTATCCTCATCATCCAGTAGAAGCCGCAACGTCTTGGCTGCGAGGCCGGAGGGCCCGGGCCCGGTAACACGCCTTCTTGCAAGCGGCAAGGATAACAGCTGACCTCGTCCATCCTTGCTGAAGAACAACCATACACACAACTAGACCGACTGCTGTTCACTTGAATGGTACCTTTGTGCTGCTAATGATGCATTATTCAACCTTTTTTGGCATCACTCGCATCACCAACGCCCTTGTATTTAAAGATGCACTTCGATGGCATGTTGGCCACCCCTTTATGCTCGCTCCCCCCACCGGCTCACCCTAACTGTACGCTAGAATCGAATTCTCGGCGGGCCTTTTTAAAGCACTATGCTTTGCCGAAATCTGAGCGAGCTGCGCTACAAACGCCGTCGGCACTGCAGCAAGAATCCAGCATCATGGCCTGCATCATTTCCATTGCTCTTGCTGGCTGGAGGGGAGTTCGGATAAATGCCCTTATCCTGTGCCACCCAACCCATGAGTCCAAAATTGGCGATGTTTTTCTCTCACAAGACTTGTCGTGTTGTGTCGTTGTGCCGTTGTGGAGCTGCCTGACACGGCGCGATGGTGGACGTGGGTAAGGGCAGTGAAAAATGAAAAAGGACAACATGCCAGTAGAACGGAGGCAGCCCTCCGAGTATCACTGAGCTAGCCTAGCGAGGGTCAGCTGCAACAGGGCAGGTGCTCGAGGCCAAGGAGACGGCGTGACAGGTAGGTATGTACACGCTGTTGGTGGGCCGCGCAGTGTCTGGGCAGAAAGGGCCAGCGGCTTGCGCCATGCGGCCCGGGTCGGAAGACAGAGTGCCAAGCCAAACCATCCATGAGGGGAAGGTAAGAATTCGAAAGCATGTTCCTTTCTAATCACCAATCATGCACGCTTGAAAATAGCCCCGAGGTGACCATTGGAGCCACACTCATATGCGTGCTTTTCACGGCTGCTGCGTGCCACATGGCCCAAGCTCCTACCAACAAAGGCAAAACGATCGACACTGTTGGAACGGCTAAACATTTCACGCAACCCCTACCCCGTTCTTTACCTTGCAACGGGGGGCTTTCTGGTTTCTAGACTTGAGGCCGAGGGTAGGTGACGAAAGCTAGCAGGGATGCACATCCGTGTCAGTGGAGGCGAAGCATACAGCGCAGTCCAACGACAAAGGACTGGTGTCCCAGAGGCGTCCCAGAATAGAGTTGAACCCGCGCGGGGGGGGGGCTTTCTACATATGCAGTTTTCACGTGATGCGGCGATCTCGAGGATTCCAGCCCCTCACTTGCTAAAGCAAGGACAACTCCAGCTAGCTGGTATAATTCGAGTCACCAATACATTCTCTATATTATCCCTTTACGGATGGTAAAAAATTAGATCCGGACAACCCTCATGAAGGCTACCCTTCGTGATTCGTACATCTCATCTTTCATCTCTTGGGGGAGGCTCTCGAGCGAGCTCATCAACGCCTGGTGTTGTGCATGTGCCGAATAACCAGAATGGCCCACGTGAGTGTTGCGTGCTTCATGAAGTACCGGTTGCTTTTGTCCTGCCTTGTCCCGCTGAATGCTTGCTCCCGAACAGGAAGACTGTCGAGTTTTTTCGAGACTTGAGTAGCCGCCCATTTACCTCTCCGCCAGGAGACGGGAAACCTTGCTTGTCTCACAAGGAGTCTCCGCACTGTTTTCTCTCCTCCGCTGGATGGCCGTCATCTCCACTTCTCCGACTATACCCGTGGCAGTCACCACATGATACCCCGCTTGTCTGCTTCTTTGTCTTGCCGCGCGGTGGGCAAAGCACACACTTAGCAACTGCTCACAAGGCTTGTCTCCTTGTTTCAACTCGCCTCACAGGAAACATGATGTGGTTTCAACTGTTTCGGGTTTGTTGTTTGGCTCAATTTCAAATTTGATGGTTTAATCTTTTCTGTGAAAGCACCGCTCACTTAGACTTCTAACACATTGATGCTCTATGTCTGTGTGTGTGTTCATTCGTGCGTTCTTGTTGCGTTGCTGTTTCTTGGTCGTCAGAGCAGACGAAACCAAATCTGCGTCCTGAGTTTCTTGCAAGACTACCTGGGAGGAAAGGACGTCCACACAGAGCATCTCAATTCGACTCGACCAATATTCAGGAACCAATCCTAAAGGCACGGTTCTTGGCATGTTTGAGTGAAACTCTGCCCACTTCGCCTCCAAGTCACTCAACGAGAAAGGCACCTGTCTGTGTGAATATTCGTAGATGAGTGCCCCATTGCACGCAGGAAGTTGCATTCTACCCTTTCGGATGTGAAAACTGTGCGCCAGAAACGACCGATCCTGAGCCCGCGGTTTGCCAATTGAAGTTTGCAAATGCAGAAGAAGACCCATTGAATCCTGACCCCCACCTCAGCACTCAGATTGCCCGCAAGGGCGAACTTAGTGGTGCAAGAGGGAGTAGGCCCAGGAGGCTGGCTGCAGGACGCCTTTGTCAGATTGCTAAGGCAGGATTTGCCCGGTCGTTGGAGCTGGCAGCGGAATACCAAAGCAAAGGACCGGTTGCAAAGGCTCGCTCCAGCGTATGTAGCAAGGGCTCACCAGCTGCACCAGCGGGTGATGGCCAAAGCGTGCCAATGCGTTCCCAGAAACACACTAACCTCATGGCATAGACATTACAATGATGAGCCTCGACGCAAATCAAACGCAGCAGGACCAAGGCTTTGTGCCAGAGGAAGTGGCTCGTTGCAAACAGCACCATTCAACTTGTCGATGCCTCGAAACTTCGGATGAGGAAAGCGTATGGTTGACGTTGCATGGGTGGGAACGAGCGTGTCACAAAATTTGTGGCGTGCTGTCGTCGAAACCCAGCAAGCTCACGGACTTTCTTGGGGTTCTTATTCTATGCGGTTGTCAGGGGTGTGCCCTCTATCTTTCACTTGACTTTTCCCACTGTTGCGTTGGTTGAATAACAACAGATTCGCTTAGGTGGATGAGCAACAAAAATTGCCGGTCAACATCCTTCTATGAAGCTTTCTTGCCAACTTGAGGCTTGCCATCAGTGAAAAAAATGTCACCAAAACGTACAACTACTTTCTGGGAGTCCGGAGTCCACATGTCCAAAAGAGAATACAATCACCTCTTGGCAGAACTTGGGGAGAGAGCTGCAAACTTGCGTTGCGCGGCACAGGAAGACCGCAGGCTGCAACGTGGAGCGAGTCAATGCCGTTGCCAACGTGGTTTCGAGTCCAATTCTGTCAACAACGACGTCGGTCTTGGGATCGATGTGAAACGATGATTTCTCTGCCAGCGCGGAGAAAGATGAATAGAGCAATCTGGATCGGACAAGCTACATCATCCACAACAATTCCCGTTCCATGTGGGTGACATCAATGTCTTCAGTAGAACAACCATCTTTACTCGCAAGATTTGTTTGGTTTCGCACAAGAACTGTTGCTCTCATTTGAACTCAGGTGCATCGAAAATCCTGAGACAGAATTCTGCTACGAGCCAATAAGTCAACCGGTCAAGGGTGAGCAGATTCCAAAGATTGCGTTTCTCCAGAAAGTACAGTAGTTGTCTGATAGTATTCTAGTTTTTGTTCTGAAAGTGTTGATTCTAAAGAGTAATTCAACAAGCTGAGCACGGACTCCAATCAGGCGGAACGTGTTGGGGCTTTTTGTCACAGGTCTAGCAGGCAAATTACTAACCTCGTCAGACTGGTGATGTTACAGCGCTCGTTTATGGTAGTCAGTCGCAAGAGTCGTAACCCAGCTATGGATGGAAGGGACTCATTTGCTACATATCGGCGTTGCTTTCCAACGTGAAGCTAGTCTGTGGTGCTGATCGTGCCAGGGTGAGATACAGGTGACCCTGGTGGGTTATATAAATTAGGGGCGGTTGCACTACTGGAGCCAGGAAGGTGTGTCAGCAAATTGGTGAAGCAGCAACTGAAAACAGGGATGTGGCAAGGAGACAGCGATGCTCTTTAGAAGTAAGCGAGCTCCAAAACTGTGTAGGCCCATTTGCACACAAAGTCGGCTTCCAAACAAGCTTCTGGGCCGGGCCATCGAATCCACCAGCGGACAAGCACACAAGGGAAAGCATTGCCACTTGGGTGTGTTGACGTACTGACCGCCCAACGCAAGGCAATACAGTGGGCATGGCCGTTAGGCTCGCTGATCAACGTTTGACTATGGTCTGCCAATGCGTGCGTGCTTTTGCCAGTTCGTGCTTGGGTATCTCTTTCCCGTGAAAGGGGTTCACCCACCCATCAGAACTGGAGAAACGTTCAACGTCTGACAACTGCAGAAACACAGAAGAATGATCGTCCTCGAGCCGCCTGAGTCAGGCCTCTGAGCGCCAGGCCCTTTGACGGGCCTGTCGCAGCTCTACTCACATAGTGGACTCAACCTGGCATGCTATCGTTGGTCACCCAGAGTCACCCAGCCACAAAAGTGAGGCCATCACTTCTAGGTTGGGGCATGTTGAGGCCATCGAGGATAGAAACAAAGAAAGGAGAAAAGGAAGAAAGGTGTAATATAGTTTAGTGCGGGCCTCTTGTCACCCAGGCCAGAATCAGAAAGAGCTTTGTGCGATGAGGTCCCATGTGTCACGCTGCAACTACCCTTCAAAAACTGGGTTGTGTTCATGTCA
Organism: Durusdinium trenchii; assembly: GCA_963970005.1. Classification (NCBI taxonomy): domain Eukaryota; class Dinophyceae; order Suessiales; family Symbiodiniaceae; genus Durusdinium; species Durusdinium trenchii. The sequence goes on from CAXAMN010002147.1 coordinate 426,519, forward strand.
AAATATGCTTCCTCACAAAAGGATAGGCGAGGTTTGCCAGTCACACTGAGGGAAGACTTGCAAAGGGAGAGCTGATTCCTTCGTGTTAGGCCGGGCGGGGGAGGCCGGTAGGCCGGTCGTAGGGATGGGCTAACAAGTAAGCTAAGTAAGTAGGTTAAGGACTTCGGCTTGGACGCAGGCTAGGGCCTAGGGCTCAGGCTTAATGATTCGTTCCTACAGAATTCTTGCGTAAATTTATGTCACTTCCTTCCTTTCATGTTTCATTGTTTTTCATGTCTATTGCTAAGGTTCTTCGTATCACAGTCCCATGACATGCAGTTCATCAAACGTGCGCCAAACCGAAGACCCCGCTTTTGATGCTTTGGCTAACACAGAATCTGAAGAATCGAACCGAAGGAGTCGAGAGAAAAGAGCCCAGACTGCAAAATGTGCTTTGCTTGGTTTTTGTTGGCCGGCCCTTAATTAAGTAGGCGCCCGCTTATATAATTACAGTATATAAGGCAGTAAGCTCCTAGGTAGAGTCAGCTCCCACCGGACGCGGCGGAAGCTCCCCCACCTGAGGGTGGGGGGCAGCTTCCTTGAAGAAGCGTTCGCACTCATTAATCTCTCAGTTGTCGTGCAACTCTTCGTCCAATCGAGGTCATGCATACGTGGGTCGTAAAGCTGGCCTGGTGATAGCCCATGCAACTCCACAAAGGTCCTGCAATGCAGCAAGCTGACTTTAAAAACCACCTATTACTTTTGGTGCACCCCAACTAAGTGGACCACAGTTTCGCAAGCTGGGACAAGCCATGTTGAAAATGCACCTTATCCGGCCTTTTCGACAAAGCGTTCAAGTGATTTCGCCGCTGGTTCTACATCCTGCTGCACATCGCCCTTTGAAAGTTGCAGCCGGCCTTGTTAAGTCTGGTGCACATCACGTGCTCAAACAATGCTTCAAATACACCTCGTGAATTTTACAGTTTTATAACAATTCTTCTTAGTCGGTCAGATCTTAACTTGCCTGGCCACTTGGGCAGCTGCAGAAGTCGGTTACGCAACCTCTCTTGTAAAAATCTGATCTGGGTAAACTTTGGGTGCAACTGTCAAGTGATGCCAATGCCGTGCTATGCGCTGTGTACTTGTCTTTGGACATCAATGAGATTCTTCACGGGAGTCCCACATGTCAGTCTCCCTTTCACGACCAAGAGCTTAGCTCAGATAGCGGCGAAGACCTCCTTTGCAGCCGCAATGGTCTTCTCAATGTCCTCCTCGGTATGTGCCAGCGAAGTGAAGCCTGCCTCATACTGGGAAGGCGCCAAGTAGATGCCCTGGCCATGCAATCCATCAAAAACAATCTGAGTCTATTGGTAAATTTCACACCACGGGTTTTTTTAGGGTTTAGTTCAGCCCAACTTGGAGTTACAATATTTTTAGGTGCGCGTACTCATGGTTCAGGACTCAATGGACCAATGACAGTTTCCATTCCTGTTTTGCTTGAATCCATTGAAAAAAACTAACTGCAGGGTTCTCTTTTTTTCCAATCCCCTAGATGCCTTACAGATTTGGGGCTCACCAAAAGCCATAATGCCATTCCAACACCAAACAAGCCTGCATGGTCTCAAGTGTTTAACAGATCCATTCAGTTCAGGGAACCATGGAGATCATGGAACTGTCAGAGGAATAAACAAAGAGCTGATTCAATTCAAAGAACTCACATCGGAGTCCGAGGTCGAGCCTGACATATGAGATCATGAAACGTGTTTGGTTTTCGTCTTATGTTGAAACTTGAAACCACTCCCTTGAATCATGGAACATGTGTTGAAACCTGTGATGTCAATGTTCTTTGAACACACGGAGCGGCAGTTGGATCAAAAGTAAACAACAATGGCCATCCAGTGATGTGTCTTGTGAACAGGTGGCAGTGATCAACTGACTGACCCTGTAACAAAAGGATATCAAAAAAATACATCAACAATTGCAACAATGCCTCAAAACTATATTGTTAGCATGTACAACTCAGAGCTATTTGGACCGTTCCAACCAACATCTATTATGTGGACCTGTGTTTTGTTTAAACTTTGTTCAGAAATTGAAACATCCGACCCAAAGGATATAATCCCATAAAAAAATAAGGAAAAACAAAACATTATGTTCCAGAATTTCTGGAACTAAAAGTGGCGGGTATGTCTTCGTAATCTTGAAGGCTTCAAAGCCCAACAAAAACAGTCCCGTGAAAAGGTGAGTTGACAATAAAATGTTCATGAGTTTGCACAACAAAAGTCAGCCAAATGATTGGTCCCTAGGGAATATAACATATAGTTCCAGAATTTCCCGAACTATATGTGTTTTTGGATGAGGTTCCATGGTCGTGGACAGTCGCAGAGTTCTGGGACTCCTGGTTCCAGACATTCTTTAACTATAAGTTTCTGGAGGGCTCTCCGCGACCATGGAAACCCGGGCCACCCTCTCCACTACGGGTACATTTTGATGGAATGGGAATTTATCAAGTGATTCACTTTTTGGAAAGGGTTCAGCATGTTTGAGACATTTTAAGACCCATTGGATGGGATCCCTGCAACGTGCCTTCCGACAAGTAAAACTCTGTTCAGAAATTGAAGCAGCTGGTTCAAAAAGTTATAATCCCGGAAAAGACTTATAGTTCTAGAATTTGTGGAACTATAAATTTATAATCCCTGGGGACCAGTTTTTTAGCGGGTATGTCTTTGCTTTTTTGGAGAGGGCTAGGCCACTGCGAAGGACTGGCGGGAGCCAGAGAGCAGCCATGTTTGGCGAGATCATGAAGAATGCATGGCTGCATGAACAATCTGTGTCTGCAGTTGATCTTGCTCTGGGCGCAGGTAGCGGAGCAACACGAACAAATAGTCGCGAATATCGGGAAGAACGTATTGTTCATCTTGAGGTTGCGGCAGATTGGCAACCCGAGCTTGGAAGTCGTCCAAAGCATGTGACGGTCTATCAAAAGTCCTTTGCCCAAAACCGTTGCTAAGTCGCAATTCCA
>CAXAMN010002147.1:429619-446123 GCA_963970005.1 Durusdinium trenchii
AACCATATGAGAGATGGATTGACCAAGTCAACGGCTTGGATGACTCTTGCCATTGCTTTCATGGTGTTGGAGTTCGAAGATCCTTTGACAAGCGTAGCTCTAGCCGCTTCGTTATCAATCCAAGCTATCAACTTCTGGTTTCTGATCTGGTCCGCAATGAAAACCCTAGCTGCTAAAAAGGCAAAGAGCTCGATCTGGCAAATAAGCTGAGACCCGACTTCTTTGGTCCACAGTTTAACCAACCGGTCTGGCACATGCTCTTGAGTCACAATGCCCTCTCCTGTCTTGCCGTTTACAAAAACAAAGCCAGCACTCGCTCTGGATTGTTCCCACGCGCCATCCGAAAACAGGAGGTGAGTTGCTTCCATTCCCTTGGCCTCAAAGCGCCTTGGCGGCATGCTTCTGAGAAGGTTAGAAGCTGTCTTGCAGAGAGTACGTAGTTTCTTTGACTGTACCTCTCCTGGCGAGTTCGAAAGTCTGTCAAAGCTCCCTAACAAGAAACGCAAGGCTTTGGTGACGAAAAAGGCTGAGGCGAAATTGAGATGACCTTGAATCTCAGCTGCTTCACCCCTGGAGATGGATCCCCTTTGGCTTATTTCGTCCAACATCTCGCACAGCTTCTTTACGCGGCTTTCTTTGTTCTCCAACACAAAACTCGATTCGTGGAGTTCGTCCAGACAAACGTGAACACCTAGGGCAGCAAAATCACTAGCGAAGTCAACTGCTTTCTTGCCAACTTGTGCATGATCCCATCCCAAAAGGTTGAGAACTGCCGTCATTGACTTTGTCAAAATGGCTGCAGAAGGTTCGGTACTAATTGTCGGGAAATCATCATAGTAACAAGTACACACTGCTGCAAGGTAAGTCGAGAGTATAAAATGGAGTGACCTTGAAATCCTGTTAAAGGAGTATACGGCGGACACGGCTCCAAAGGGCAGGACTCCCGTCGTGTAATACTTCCAACCGTCTTTCCAGTATCCTATCACACAAAAGGGTTTCGAATCTGGGTGCAGTGGCACTTGCTTGTATGCCTTGGAAAGGTCCAAGGTTCTACCCATCCAACGCTGCCCTCGGACTGCTTTGTGAACTGAGCCTCCAATCGTGCCTTCATCAGCTACTTCAAACTCGACCTGGCCTTTTTCGACCGCCTGCGCCACGGCCGCCAGGATGCATGCCAAAGTATCCATGTCATACAACTGAAGTTTAAAGTTGGTCGTGTAGGCGTCGTTCAGGCCACTCCGCCTGCAGTCATCGATCACTCTGTGTTTCGGCTCCTCCGGGGAGCCCTGATATAAGAGAAATCGTTTGTTGAGCAGCCATTCACCATTGAACTTCTGATCCAACTGTTGCTCTGTGAAAGGTCCCTCCAAGAAACCTAGTCCGACCTCTTCCAAAGTGGCTCTGTGCAGGTCGTCTTGCTTGCTCTGGTCAGTCTCAGTCTGGGTTTGCATCGCCCGCCTTCTCCACTTGGCCGACTTAATCAAGTTGTCTTCCGACTCGATTGCGGGCTTCCAGTCCTTGGGAAAGAGCGGCGATTGGCTGTGTGACCCCGTGAGCTTGACGCCCTCCTTCATGAAACTCACCACGTCCATGTCTGCAAAGCCAGCCGCCTTTAGCAAGCTCTCCCACAACAAGATGTTCTTGGAGGATAGGACTTTGGCAACGGAGGTGTCCAACTGCTGCTTCATCGCACGTTCGTCGGCTTTCAATTCTTTGTGCAACTGGTTGATCATGTGAACCGCCTTGAGGCGCGACTTGGCCAGCTCAACTGGATCTGTGGTCAAGTTCTTGACCAGTGCCTTCTTACTGTCATCGGGGATGGCAATCGAAGGATTCAGTGGGTGCTTTGCCTGCTTCGCCTGCTGCAGAAAGTCGTACGGTCCCCACTGAACGCCATATTTGAGAGACTGCTTCAAGCTCTTGGTTGGTCGTTGAACTTGTTCGCTCGGATAGTCGTCCAATGGCGTCGGCTGTTGATCCCCAGTTAAATGGGACGCCAAAAGGCGCATGTTGGAGGAGGACTGTGGCTTGTCGTGGTAAACAAAGGTGGCAAATTCAGACACAAGCGGCTGAAAAGTGAAAGTCTGGGTCCCGAATGCGGCTCGTGTGAGAGCGGATGACGAAAGCTTTGCCTCGGGCACGGGCGGCAGGCCGACATATTCTGCCAAACACTCTGCCATCCTCACACATAGCAATTTGGGATATGCACCCTCAGCGGCTGTGTCAAAATGCAAGCGTTGACCATCCTTGTGAATCAACCAGGGTTCATGCGAATGAGAACCATCACACCTGCCTGCCATGCTGTTGTAGACAGACGGGGTACTCAGAAACCGAGTGTGCTTCTTGCGAGAGCCTCCATGGACACAGTTATCAAATTCGACTGGGTCCAAGCGCGAATACCACTGTCTAAAAGGCTCAGGTTGGTCACGCATGTAGTGGGCCAGAACCGCCCAAAGCCATGAACGGCCTGGGTTTTCAATGGATACCACGATGGAGAGCTCCATGCACAACCTCAAAATCTCTATGGTGAATCGGTACAAAGAATTCGCAGCAACGACCTTAGCTTTGTCCTGGGGTCTCAAATCAGGCAGACCCAGGACATGGCCGGCATCTCGGAGAGGAGGTGGAGCTGAAAAATCATGCAAATGAGAAGGCAAGGCACGTTCCCTGGCTCTCGAGCAAGTTCCACACGGACACCCTAGGTGCAATCCAACTGGCCTCAATTCGCGAATCATTTCCAGAATCACGGACTGCGCGTGAGGCGAACCAAGGTCAAGCTCGGTCAAAGAAGCTTGGGGTTTATGCTTATTGTGCTGATGATCGATTGCAAAAACTGTAAAGCCCCGCGCCCTCATAGCACGGGATAGGGCCGCCGATCCAGCCAAAAACTCAATGAAAAACTTTTGTGAAACATCTGAAGTCGCCCTATGTCAGTTGTGCACACACTCCGTGGCCGAAACCGGTTTATTCCAGCCCTTGCGCCAACACACATGGAAACCGTATGCACAACGTTTCCCTGGTTTCACGTTGGCACGGCATCTGCCAACATTAAACTGCTTGCACACCGGCTTGCCCGGATCGCCGAATAAGATGCTGCATCCCTCAGGCACTTCAATGAATTGCCCTCTCTTGCCTTTACCCTTCCCACTTCCTTTCTTGAAGCTTGGAGAAAGTCCTTTACGAAATCCAGCCTTTGCTTTTTGAGCTGGGGCTCCTGCTTTGCATCGGACTTGGGTTTGGGATCAGACCGGACACTCTGCGCGGGAAGAGGAAGGAAGTGGAATTGGACCTCAGGATGGTGCATCCATGTCTGGATTGCTAGGTCAACTTTCCGTACACCGCTCTCTTTCAGAGTGACTTGCGACCGCGTAGATTCGACGACTTTGAGCCACAAGTGCTTATCTGCTCGAATAATCTGGTCTATGCTCACATGGCGGTATCCGTTCGGCGGGTCTCTCTGAAGCATGTCGAAGAGCATTGTGGTCCACATCTCCATTTGGTTATATGTGGCAATGCCTGCGATGTCATATGCTAGCGCTCGCCTCTGGAAAGCTGCTCGGAGTTTCATTTCTCCATTCAAGGCACACTCCAACTCTTGCGACCGTTTTGAAACCTTTATGTTACCACTGCTATCGAAAGAAAGCTGAGTTGAGGACTTGTCTGACAAAATTTCTTGCTCGCGAGAAGTGCAAATGCTGAGGTCTAAAAACTTCAAGCAATTGTCCTCGTACTGCTGGACAGCCTTGTCGATGAGTGCATGCGAAGGTTCTAAAGCCTGGGTGATCAGCAATCCTGTCAGACGACCTTTGAGCTGCTGAATTCGGTCAACTTTCTCTGCTAACGGCAAAGATTTTGCTTCCGCGTTTTCGGTTCTTTCTAAACGTGTTTTCAAATCGTTGAGCGCAAGCGCATGAGACTCGTAAAAAAGCCTACGAAAGTTGGCCACCTCTGCGGCCGACGGCTTGGCACCTATTGCTCCCTCAATCCTGTCCAGGAGTGGCTTTTCATCTGAACCTCCGGGCGAATAAGTACAGCAAAAGGCATACTGAGCAAAGGTTCTGATACCGTCATCCTGCAGTCTCATGACATGATCTTCTGAAATCTGACATTGGAGTGCTCTCTGTCTGAAGGCAACCGACGAGTCCAGCGCCATTTCACGGAACCTAGCAAAGAGGAACCTGACAGGTCGTAGAACATGTCTCTGTTACTTTTGTATTAATGATTACTGAGATAAGGTTTATATTGGACTATGAATCTGAATCTGAGTTGATCAGGACGACATGGAATGATGCCGACTGCATCTTCGAGCCTCAAACGTATGCAAGAGTATCTGAGTATTTGATTCTCAGTTCCTTGCTTGATGAGGATGTCGTTTGAAAGAAGCAGCAGAGACTATGATTTACATGTTAATACACTGCACACCAAATTTCAAACTGACAAAAAGGCGTGCTGATTTAGTTTTACATGCTGCAGTGTGAAACATAGTGTTCAGATTCGACAGTGTGCTTGCAATATGAGACTTTTTCCACCTCTTCCGGCCTATCTCTCAATAACTTGATTGCACTGGATACAAAACAAAGCTGTGCACGAGTCGATGTCTGTCGGGTCAATCTCCGTCATGTTGATCGTGACTGAGCTGCCACATGCCAGCTTGCCGGCCTCTGCGTCTTTGAGGACATGAATCGTTCCAGTAAATCTGTGTGTCAAAAATGTGAATTCATCCGGATCTCCCAATGGCACTGGGTCACGGTTCATGTGCACCTTTTTTGCTAGCTGGCGCACCTCCTCCTCCTGGGGGACATCGTGGATATCCGACTCTTCCGACATGGCATCTTCTTCATTTGTCGCCTGATGTTGATCATCCAACATGGCATATAACCTGGTGGCACGCGTGTCGTCGGGACATAGCTTTCCTTGTCTGATCAAATCCAGAAGCCTCGCAAGTTATCAAGACAGAGCTATCACGCTGTGACTGCTACCGTCTTTTTGGCTTTGGAGCCAAATTTTTCACATGTTGGAATTCCTAACTTCACTCCGAACCAAGACACGCACTGGCCTTGACTATTGACAAGTACTGCTCCCAGTCCCCCAGTCTTTTGGGATTGCTCGTAAGAAGCATCTGAGTACACAAACCAATGCTTCCAGGCCTGCCCGCTCACTGTCTTTGGCAGCCCTAGCTTGAGTCTCTTTTTCATGAAATGAAGAGCGACCAGGACATCAGTGTCTAGCGAAGATTGGCCGGAGTACGCATGCTCCGAAAGCTTTTTCAACACTAGGGACCCCAGCCTGCCATGAAGGAAGCTTTCGGCAAATCCTAGTTTCCCTCTCAAAACAAGAGTTTCTTGCTTACCTAAGGCCCTATTGGATATGGCATGGTCGAGCAAAGCGAGAAGGTCTTGCCGCCTTTGTTCGGTGTTGCACATCGTCATTAGCCCCTCGTCAGACCGGGACAAATTGAACTCAATGCCCAATGCTCTGCAGACAATGTCAAACGAAGTTGCTTTCTTGCCCTCTCGGGCGTAATCCCAACCAAGAATCATGAACAGCACTTCCATTGCATTGTTCGCAGAATTACAGTTCTCCACTGGCGAAACAAGGATGAAATCGTCATAAAAATTGGTGTTCAACAGCTTCAAACCCCTGGCGGCGAGTGTGTGGATCATTCTAGCTAAGCGCAAGAAACTGTAGACGCTGTGCACGGCGCCAAACGGCAAAGTACGCAACTGGTACACCTCAGGACCCTGTTTCTCATGGTTGAAAATTGAAAAGTAAGCGAAAGCCAAGTGGTCTTCTTTGATGGGCACCTGGCGGTAGGCGCTTTTCAAATCGAAAGTCTTAGCCATCATCTTGCGAGGCCTTCCCGTACTTTCAGCCAACGAGAAAAGTTTTTGCATGACTGCGCCCAAGGTGTCGATCATGTGCAGGTCAATCTTGGTGTGGCTCGTGCAGCTGTCATTGACCCCGCTCACAGAGAAGTCATCAATCATACGGGTCTTCGCTCCTTGCACCAGGGGGAACCGCCTTGAGATGACAGAACCACTGGGCAGGGCGCTGACATCAAAGGGCCCCACAGCCCAACCACGGCCGACCTCCTCCCTAGTCTCTGTGAGGACTTGCGCGTCCAAGGACCGCTCTCCTGAGCTTCGGGTCATTCCTATGACTGCCTGGTTTCGTTTAGACGCACTTGCCTTGAGCTGCTCCACAGTCTGCAGACATGGCCTATATTGCGCGGAGAAAATTGGCGACGGGGGAATGTCGCCTGCGAGGGTCGACCCGTGCCTAACCAAATCAAGCACCTCCATGTCACCGTAGCTAACATCTTGCAGCATTTCCTGACACAGGAGGAGGCGCTTGCCCTTAGTATTTGCTCGAACATGTTCAGGCCGACTTTCCCAATCGAGCTTCTCGGCGTTCTCAAGTTCAGTGGCCCGCTTGAGCCATTTTCTGCACCAATCCCTCCTATACCCAGCAATCTGGGCATCACTCCAGGTTGTGAAAACATCAAGAACATGCTCTAAGTCCTCGGGAACGCCAGCGCTCAGTTCGGCCGGATGACCCAACTCGCACGCTCTCTTTATGAAGTTCTCACAACTCCACGGAAGACCAAAAACTGCACGAAACGGCAACTCTAGGTTTGGCTCTGAAGAAACCGAAGTCCTAACGCGTTTTGGTCTTAGCGTTTCAAGGGAGGCGCTCTCATCTTTTTCTTGATCCCCACAAACACCCCCTTGACTAGGATCAAGAGCGAGGAAGGAGCGAAGAAGACGGGCGTGCGCAGGCACTTCAACTGGCGAACCCTCAATGGTCCAGAGCTGCAGCGGGGCGGCAAGCTTTGACAATAAAACGCAAGGCACATAACTCGGGTGAGGAATTGCGAACGTGGCAGTGGCTTGAAAATCAGGCATCATCGGAGGAAGCTTTGCCCCTCTAGGCTGCTTCCCGACGGAAATTTGTGCCATGTGAGCACTGTGCAAAGGATGCTGGCGCAAGTCGGCCAAGCTAGTGGGCAGCAAGATCACGCCCTGACGATGTAAACACTGAAGCGCAGTTTGAACCAATGCGACACACAGTTTGCGCGGGTATTGCGCCTCGAGGCTGACGGCCGACACGGTTTTGCCAGAGTCATCAAAAGCAAAACCCCATGGTGCGTGCGGATGGCTTTTGTCGCACTCGATATCCATCTGTTCGATCTCAGCAAAATTGGCTACGATACGAGACCATTTGTCTCGCGATCCGCCCAACATGCAAACTTGGAAGTTGGTGAAATAAAGCGGAAACTCCTTAAGGAGGCGCAGGAAATAATCCGTAACCCAGAAAAAACTGCTTCGAGGATTCTCCAAGGTCACTAGCAGTCCTCTTCTACATGCTTTTGCAAAAACCGTACAACTATAGTGAAAAAGATCGTTCGCAAGCAGAACGCGAGTCAACTCAATCCCACTCAAGTCTAAAAGGCCGTGTGGGAAATCATTCGATCTCAGTGGTCTGGGAGCTGACGGTCCACAACGGATGTCTCTGGCTGTTCCACAAGCAGGAGCGAGATGAACCCACACCAGAAGTGGAGACATTAGCCAAGCATCAACCAATTCTTTGCCTTCACGGGTGGTCAAATCAATCTGTACAACGCTGGCACGCGCGCCCTGTTTGCGGCTCTTGGCAACAGCAATTGAGTTTTTCATGCCGAAGTGTTTTGCCACTGAAGTCAGGACTGCACCACCTGCAAAAAGCTCAATCATGAAACATTGCTCTATGTGTAAATTCTTCCATGCACGCAACTGGTGTGCCAGAACTGGCTCTCGAAAAGACTCCTTAGGAGGCAAATCAAAAGGCTCACGTCGCTCCACACACCTCTGTTCTCACTTAGGATGTTCTTGGAGTGAATGGGGCAACTGGCACTTTGGCTCACAACAAACATGCCACCCTCGGCGACACCTCTGCCCTGCGGTGACACCCTTCTCGGAACAGCCGGAAGAACTGTTGAAAGCAAAACAGATGGGATCTCCCTGCGCAGTCCGGTGATATTTGCCAATAAGTTCTTTCGGCATTGGCGGTGCACCCTTTCCATTTATGCCTTCTTGGTTTTTCCTTTCCCCTTGCCTTTGCCTTTACTTGCGCGAAAATCAGCATAAGGAGAGGACCTCCAGTACGAATCACGCTCATGGGACTCGTGCTTCTGCTTGGCAATTGGTGCTAAAAACAAAGTAATGTGGGGGTCATGCCTCAAAGCAAGGAGTGCAACACCGAGGGGATAACTACCATCATTTGCCTGTCGAACCTGCTGCTGAGTGGATGCAAGACGGCTCCACGCCGCCTTGTCGCATTGCAAGATCTGTGCCAACTGTGGTTTCATGTATCCGGGAGGGACCTCTCTGTGGAGCGACTCAAAAAGGAAGGTTGACCAGGCAGTGTGCTGGTCGTGTGACATCAGCCTTGCGAACTCGAAGGCAATTCCTCGTCGGACGAGGGCATAATGTAGCTTGATCTCGGTGTCAGTCGGACTGCTCACCTTATCCGCTGGGTCTTTCAAGACAAGTGAGCCCTTCTCTAGACTGAGAATCCGATCTTGCTTCGCTCCCTGGACTTCCAAAGCCCTGTTGATGCAAGTGGCAGGCTCTAGAAATGCTACGGTATTCTTGTCGAACATCGCGCAGGCACGGTCCAGCAATGAGTGGGCTGGGTCTAGTTCTCCTGAGATTGATAAGCCACCGAGAGCTGTTCTGACCGCTTGCATCCTTTCGTTTCTCTCTGCTTGCGCGATTTTCCTTGGCGCGCTGTCATCAGTCTGCTCCACAGTTTGTCTAAGGGATGCAATGAGGAATGTTTGAGCCTCAAAGGTCAGTCTTTTCAATGTGGCAACTTCTTGCAAAGATGGTTCACGACCCAGCGGTCCTCTCAAGAAGCTGGACACCTCTTCTGAAACCAACGGCTGGTTTGGTTGACCAATTGCAAAGGCTAAGCGAGATAATGTGTTGGCACCCGCGTCGACCACAGCATCAATTACGGGCTTCGCAAGCCCCGTCTCACTGGCCCGAGCTCGAAAATGAGCCTCACTATCGATCATGTTCGACATGGCCGCGCAAAGAAAACAAATCAGAAAGTGAAAACCTGAACGACGCATGTCACAAAGTGTCATACTCAACAGCCCCTGACAATTAAAAAAACAAACTAACAAGAGAATCAAACAAGAACCAACGCGAACAAGTTGAGCTTGCTCTTCTCTGTTTGCTCATCCTTGAGCCTCGCCTGCTCCACTTAGGAACTCAAAACAGGTCTCTGCAGCTTTCTGCAAAACATGGCACACAAAGGTTGAAAATCTCTCTGCAACAGAAAAGAAACTTAGAAGGCAAGAGGAAAAGAACGCGTGTAGTTGTCGAAACCTTGCAGCTTTCTGCTACTTGCCATGTGACTCCAGGCTCCTTTGAGCGACCATAACAGTCCAGCTCTCTGGACAGTGCCCTCTGGCCAAACTCTTTTTCTTTTTCCGCTGCAAACTCAAGTTTGACGATCCTTCTTCCGAACGCGCTCTAAAGCCTTGTCCAGTGCCTCGGTCAAATCTTCGCGGTTTCTGATCCTATCGGGATCCTTTGGAAAACAGATCAAACACTTTGGCATTTTCAAGTGGAAGACTCGGTCAATGAGTGTCATGTTCTTAAAGTTATTCTTGCAGGCAGTCTTCTCTTGCCCAATCCTTGCTTTGTGAAGCAGGCCGCTTTTGCCATGCCTGTAGTAATCCAAACCTGCAGGAACATGCTCAGTGTAGGTGTCAGCCGTGGAAAACCTAGGGGCTAAAGCCTCGGTGGTGGAGCTTTCCGATCCTGAACTCTCACTGTCACTTCCAGACGAGCTATCGACTTGAATGGCTCCTGACTGCACTGTTTGCAACGGGAAAAGAGAGATTTCCTGCGCTGCCTCTTCTGCAGCAGCCACTTCGTCCAGTTGCTCTTTTACACTCACTATCTCTCCATCCTCACATGCTCGCTGCATTGCTTGCTCAGCTGCCGTGTTGCCAGTGTCCTGTGGGACGATCGGCTCAGGGGTGACAAGTCCAGTTCGTCTCTGGACGCTAAAAGGTCGAGGTGTCACGAAGCCTGGAGTCTGCGCTACCAGTCGCCGCTGGTCTGCTATTTCTTCGAAGCCCAAACCTATTCGAATTGCATGTAATAACATCTGCAGCTTTCGGATCGGCCTCACTTGAAGGTGCCTTGCGTACACTACATCACTACCTGTAAGAGCAGAGCAGTGGTGCCCAAGCACCGCCCTTACCTCTTTGTCCATGCCAGCTTTTGCGCACCAAACCAGAAGGGTTGCTTTTAACGAATGACTGCTGAAAGAGTCGCAGTTTGGCGTCCCTTGCAGCAACCCTCTCAGCCACCGCGCCGCCTCGCCTGTTGTCAGAGGTCTGGCTCCGAAGCCGCCACCAAGCTTAGGCGCTGGCATGAGAGGGCCGAGAGGAGTGGCTTCTATGTCGAGGCCTGCTTGCTTGTAAAGGTCTAAAAAACTCTGCACCCACTCGCCTCGGCACACACCTTCGCGTGGGACCACCAGTGGAAGAAACTGTTCTCGCCTCAAGCCTACACTCGATGTCTTGTGCTCTGCTGTATACAAAACTAAGCATCCATTTTTGCCTGGCTCCAATTCTGCATGATGAATGAAGCGCAAATCCGACCATCTTGCACGAGCATACAAGCAGACCAAGAGCGCCCCAGCTCCCAGCCGATCATAAATGCTTTCACTGTTGTCCATGACTTCATGCAGCCTTTGAACATGTTCCACCTCTAAAGGAGGTGCTTGTTTGCTAGGCCCCTTAGTTCTCTTTTCAATTGCACAGAAACCAAGCAATCTCCTCGATTCAAGAACCTCTTCGGTTCCATGGAGCTGGACAGTGAATTTTGCAAATCTCACACTCTCGAGGAAAGATGAAGTAGAAGTAAACCCTCTTCCCACTGAAATGCGAACCTCTCTCAGGTGCAAAAAGAAGGCCCAAACATCAGTTTCGACCAGCGGGAAAGGTTTCACATACTTGCCCTGCGTCTCACACCAATCTTGGTGCCACTTCACAAAGCGCCTGAACGCTGCAGCTCGCTTCAACAGCGTTGATGGGCTCTTTGTTCCGAAGGATGATTTCAAGCTCTCGACTGCTCGATCACCGGATGGGTCCTGCCTTAGCTCTTTGCAAAGGATTTTTCCAAGCCCGGAAGCATTCCAGTCAAGTGACCAAAGATCCAACCACTGTCCACACGCAGTCTCTAACTGATTCTTCTTGTTGGTGAAGTAGTCCAGGTCTTTAATATCTGAAATGACCCTAGAATACACGAAGCAAGCGCTCTCTTGCCCTTGTCTTAGTTGAGGAAAATCACTCTCGTCTCTGCTAGACACTTCAAGCTGCTGCAACGGAACGCCAACAATCTGAGGCAAAGGAACGCTCTGTTGTGGGCCAAATAGGCCCCTGCTCGAATTGTCCTCCCAAGGCAGCAATAAAGCCGGTTCAGTTCTAGTGTATGCCGCACGAGCTGAAATCATTCTCAGTTGCCAAGCCAACGGAGAACTTCGGTCGGCACCTACTTCCAGGGACTGACTTGCAGCCTGGGATTGAGATTTGACTGTAACAAGTGACTGAGGCTCTGTGTCATGAAAATCAAGTATCCGCCGCTCATCCTGGCTGTCGTGTCCGCACTGGCCTGCCAATGGATTCTGACCTGCTTCCACAAAATCTACAAAACTAAACTGATCATCAAAATTCTCTGTGTCAAATGGCTCAATCTCAGGAAATTTATCTGCATCTTCCTCTTGTTCAAGTTCCATCTCATCTCATGGCAAACCCCCCGTCGCAATTTTGCGAGCCAGACTAAAAGGCGGCCCACCCACCCTCCACTCAAGCCAAAAAACAATTCATCACGAGAGAAGATGCCACCCGGATAAGAATATCCTGACATGCTGTCTTGAAAACTGCATCGCTACGCGAGTTTCGTCATCTTTTAAATCCTGCCCCGGCCTTCTGCAGCATCATGCGGTGCCACTTGGCAAACTTCTCTGTGTCACTCTTCGTAGCATCGGCAAAGCAGGTGACAGGCCCTTCGCAAAAGAAGAAGCCGAACATGCCACTAATGTGACCTCCGCATACCTGCAAGTGCAAATGGTGACCATAATTATATTGACACTGCGACTGCAAAATGTTTCTCATGCCTTCACTTCGATAAAGAGTGAATGCAAAGGAGCAAAGTGTCCACTATCCTTGCCTTGTGGCCATTCTCCTTGGCCGCATCCAGGATGCCGTTGATCAGCTTGCCAGTGAGCTTGTCAAGGTACTCATAGCTTCCAGGCTCCTGATTTCACCAACAAAACGCGATGACGCACTGTGCGAACTCTTTGGGGGTGCACCGACTCTTGAACGTGTGCACTTAAACTTCACTGCAGAACCAGGCCTGCAACCTCTTCATGGTCTCAATGCCCGCGGTCATGGCCAAAGGGTTGCCGCTCAAAGTGCCGGCTTGATACATGGGCCCAGCAGGAGCCACCATCTCCATGATGTCCTAGAGCTACGACTGTTGGCTACGACTAATGGACCTAAGGACCCGACACAGCAACACGCGTGATTGCATCTTTGACAAAGAGCTGTCAGTTCTGGTTCCCCTGCAGTCCTTGCGGCCACCGTAAGCACCTACTGGTAGGCCGCCGCCAATGACCTTGCCTAAGCTCCAAGTCGTGCTAGACAGCGTGTTAGTGCCCAAAAGCAATGTTTCCAAACGGCGTAACTCTTTGACAAGGAGTGTTGTGCCCGTGAAAAGCCAAAGAAAAAAAAATGAGCCAGTGTTGAAGTGCCCGGATGCCCATGGTGGTGACATCGGGTGTCACACCAAAGTACTCCTGTGCTCCACCATAAGCAATACGGAAGCCAGTCATGACTTCATCAAAGACCAGCAATGCCCCGTATTTGGTGGTGAGCTCTCTGAGGCCAACCAAGAACTCCTTGGTGGGTGGGATGAAGCCAGAGTTGCCAACCACGGGCTCCAGGATCACGGCAGCCACTTCGTTGTTCTTCAAAAGTTCCTCCACAGACTCCAAGTCGTTGTACTGAGCGCACAAGGTGCTGGTGGTGGCACCCTTGGGCACGCCGGGTGAGTCTGGCAAGCCTAGAGTGGCCACTCCGGAACCAGCCTGAACCAGGAACGCATCACCATGGCCATGGTAGCAACCCTCAAACTTCACCACCACATCACGCTTGGTGAATGCTCTCACAAGCCTCAACATGCCCATGCAGGCCTCAGTGCCGCTGTTGGTGAATCGAACCATCTCAACGGAGGGCACCGCATCAATGACCATTTTGGCCAGCTCGTTCTCGAGAGCGCAAGGAGCTCCAAAAGAGGTGCCTTTCTCCATCTGTTTAGTCAATGCTTTGAGCACCTTGTCATCGGCATGGCCGATGATGGCAGGGCCCCAAGTGCCAACATAGTCAATGTACTGGTTTCCATCCACATCCCAAGCATAGGCACCTTTCACCTTGTCAAAAACCACAGGATTGCCACCCACGGACTTGAAGGCTCGCACAGGGCTTGATACACCACCAGGCATCAGATCTTTGGCTTCTGTGAAAATTTCTTCAGACTTTGAGGTTTCAAAGCCACCACGAGACTTCCTCTGGGTGCGAGAGTGTCTGCTCTTGCCGGTTGCTGCCACCAAGCCAGCTGCGGAGGCCAACACCACTGTTGTGGCGTTGCCAGAGGTGGCGGCTGCCTGCTTGACAGTGTTTGCTCGCAAATGACGCACCGGAGTTTCCGAGGTAGCGGGGGCGGACACAAATGCGTTCAAGGCATGGGAGACAGCACAAGCACCAGCCCCGATAGCGCAGAAAGTTGCAACTTCGGTCTTCATCACAACGAAAGAGGCAACTGGGCAAAAATTCTACGCTGAAGAGTCGCTAGGTCTGAGGCCACACGGCAATCCAATGACCCCGTTGCACGCATTCATACCCACAATTGATCAAACTGAGCTCTCCGCACGCTTGGCTAACCTAAGCGATCAAACTAGAAACATATTACGCCCACAACCCCAAACAACAAAATATATCTGTGGGGAGCGCCCGGCACCAGCACCAAGGCCAGTATCTGGCAGCAACACCCTGCACCATCACCCTGCAACAACACCAGCATCAAAGCTTCAAAGCCCACCCTGCCATTGACATCTGGCGGCAACAACACCCTGCAGCAGCACTCCGCGGCAACACCAGCATCCAAGCTCCAAACCGCACACTGCCAGGGACATCTGGCAGCAACACCCTGTGGCGACACAGGCTCCAAAGCACACACGGACACCCACATCAGCGGCACTCTGTAGCGGCACCAGCACCCACACTCCAGAGCGCACAGGCACCTCGTCCCATGCTCATGTAAGAACCCCATGAAGTAAGAACCCAATAGCTCTTGCCCGGGACAACAGGAATAGTGGGACCTGGCAGCCAGAGGATCAGGGGACAAGACCAAACACAATAGGGAATACAGGACGGACCAAAGAACCAGGGAAGCAGAAGACCAATACTCCCACATGAACTGCGCAAGTCTTGGGCACAGTTGGAAGAGCGGCCAATTTTGCCAACGACGAAAAAAAAGAGAACCGAAGAAGAGACCAAATGAGGGGAACACAGAACCAGCGGATAAGGGAACCAGGCGGCAGCGACTGGGGGACCGCCACACACCAGCGGATGAGGAGACACCCCCTGTTTGGTCCTGTTTTCCTATTTTGCCTGATCCTGCTTCATTCCTTAGATCCACATGGCCACATACTTTCTATTTAGGGGTTGATGATGGTTGATGACCTCTGCCTGGTGACTCTATCAACCAAGCTTCGCAGTCCTGTGCGGGCACCGAAAACATATTGATGTGCACGGCTTGCTCAAATGCACCAAAGGTCCATCAAACCTTAGCCATAGTCCATAGTCAGCTGGGAACCACGAAAGATGAGCCTTCAGCTCTATCGCAAAAGAAGAGAAAACAAAACAATACATCACACTTGGGATTAAGAGCCAGACACCTCTAGGCATGCAAAGGACCATGCAATATTCTGCAACCTGAATCAGTTTGCGCATAGTGTGGATGCCTAGATTGCTCTACATTTACATGCAAAGTTGCGTCAGGTAAAGCTAAGTTCAAAAGGTTTCAAGGTGCCACCGCACTACAGGATGATGCATGCACAAAAGAGTGTGACTCTTGGAATGTTTCGATTCTCAAACCAAGAACCTGCAGGAAGCTCTGAACTGACCAGCTCAGTTCTGTGCTGGCCCAGATTCATCTGCTCCGACCTTGCTCAATTAGCAGTATAATAAGCAAATATATATATATATCGAGTTGCCATAGTCGTTGACTTCCAAAAGCTGTCAGTTAGTTGAAATAGGTGTGAGCACAATACATGCAGAAATATTTGCTCAAATAACGCAAAATCATTCCAAGGCATTGCCAAAATGCCTTCAAGGCAGGGATCCTCCATTGCTTGGTTCATGCGCTAAGAAACGTGTTGCAAATGCATTCAATTCTTGAAGTATTTGCCCATCGTTTTACAAACTACAGTACCCCAGATTCATCCGGAATCTGTCTTTCCCATTCCTTTTGAATGCCGCATCCCTCACCACTCTTTGCAAAGCCTTGAAATGGATACACAGCGGAACTACTAAAAGTGTCGCAATTTCTCACAAATCCAGCAAGCATCAGCAAGCCCTCAAGGCTTTTGGGCCAGAACTGCTGTGTTTTCAACATCACGGTCGGCCAGGAAAATTTCATCGGCCTTTCGGCTCTAAAGAACTCAATTCGTATCCAATTGATCAAACCAACACACAATGCGCCCCGATTCGTGTCAACTGTTTCTGCACCTCAATCCCAAACAAAACATGTTTCAACCCGGAACCTGGGATTGCACGCACGGGTACCTTTTGTTAAAACACCATAGCGTCATAGCCATAGCGTCCATTTGCCTACTTTGTGCTGGAGTGTCTGTCTGTGTGTGTGGGTGAATAATTGAAATGTTTGCTGTGCATGTTCTTGCCTCCAGGTCTTCACAAAACAGAACCAAACGGCCACTTGGGCTTCTTAGCTTGCTGGGACAAAGGATTCTTCGCAAGTTGTGGCAGGGATTCCAGTCACAGCCGTGCAGGAAACAGGCGCTACTGGCTAACACCATTCTCAAGATCTTATGGGTGATCTTTGGGCTGGTGGTTCTGTCTATTTCGATTGCTTCAATCGCTGGGAGTCTGGAAACCCATTGGGATAAAACCATCAGTTTTTCCCTTCTCTCCTGGGATTGTTTTTTGGTTTTCAAGTCCGCAAGATTGAGAGTATATACGTCTTTTGTCGGGGACCGGTGGCTGGTGATTGGTGTCCGGTGGCCAGTGACCGTGGCCGGTGACCGGGCCGGTGACCGGTGGCCGGTGACCGGTGACCGTGGCAGGTGGCCAGTGACCGGTGGCATCACTTTCTTGGGCAACCCGAGGCGAAAATTTAGAATAGGAAGAAGCCATTACAAC
>CAXAMN010002158.1:6052-16254 GCA_963970005.1 Durusdinium trenchii
TCAATTGAGGTTTCAAAATAGGCTTCTTGAGGTGTCATAGCTTCGCACAAAGGGGTGTCGAACTTGGAGGTAAGCAGTGCCCTCTCGGTGCCGATCAACTCACGACGGTGCTTTCGGGCCTCAAAGAACTCATGGCGCCATTCCTTTGAAACTATTTTATGGATGGGTTTTGCTCAGATATGAAGCTAGAAACTAGGCTTGATAGAAGGGGTTCTGAGAATCCTGAGAATCTTTGCATGATTCAATCCAGGACACTCTTTCTTTGTGAAGAAAAGGGATCAACATGAGCCAGAAGAGAACTATTCAAGTTCTTGGCCTCCAAAAGAACTGCCTGGAAACCCAAATAAGCATGAAACAATTTGGTTGTTCCAAGTTCTGGCGCCAGCGCCATAGATCCTTGATATAACAAGTGGTTGGGACTGTGGAGTTCCATCCTCTGATTTTCTTTCTGCTTGGAACTCGGGCTATACCTCGCTTGGTCCTCGGTCCCTCGTTGTCTCAGGATCACCATCATCGAATTCGAACGGATGTTCGATGATGAAGTCGCTCGGCGAAACAACAAGGGTGGGGCGGTGTTGTTTTGTTTGTTTGTTTGTCTGTTGATGAATCAAGGCTCCCTTCCAGAATGGTGGATAACACCTCCAGTCCTTGAGGGATTTTCTTCGTTAATCAACAGCTTGCATTAGGCTCCTCCATTGAGGCAGAGGCCAATGGGTCCATGTCGGCGAGCCTCCATGACGATGTGAGCAAGTTCACGTTGACGACACATTGACGACATGATACTTACAGACTCAATAGATACACCCTGGCTGACTCACATAGAAGTGGATGGCATGACCCCTTGCAAGACTACTTTCCTGTACAAAGGGTTTTCCACGTCCATAGTGAGTGAGAGTGTACTGAGAATGAGAGCGAATTCAAGGTTTCAGCAAGTGGGTATGGGTAGTGCCCTAGATGTTGAGCCCAAGCATCTCCCCCATGTACTCAGGGAAGCTCAATTTTTGCTGGTTTCATTGCAGATGCCACCACCAAGCTGCGTTGGCTCTTGACTGCCGACCAGTGATTTCCTCGCCTGGAGATGAGCCGGGTCGGCCGGCCCGAGGAGATGAAGGCCTTCTTCCAATCCATCGAAATCAATGCGGTTGATGCCACCCAGCTGCAGATGTCATCGGCGTCAGTTGTGGGCCGCTGAAGTCCGTGGCATTTCAGCCTACAGGGCTGCTACTACGCCCTTCAGGGGTGTGCGAAGGCGAAGGCCCTCACATCGGGACTGGAACACAGCTGTTGACCTTGAAGTGATTGAATCCTAGATGTGGCTATGGGTCAAAACCGCGAGACCGGTTGACCAGCGAAAATGAACAGAATGAACTACTATGGAGGTTCACCTATCAGGGTTTGGGGCTTCGGGTTTTGACCTACAGCCATGTCTCTAGGGTCAATGTAGGTAAATATTCCAGCCCCATGGATCGATCGTTAGGGTCTGAAATCAGGGACACAGAGCTGTGCCAACTGCACAGAGCTGCTGTGGTGTGCTGGGTCGCTTCACCTCGGACCTGGTGGAAACCGACCGATGGACCTGGAGGAAGGCGAAGCAAAGCACGGCTTTCAACACCCTCCAAGGGTGGAGAGCTACAGTCACTGGTTCGAAACCGTACGTAGCCTTCGCCCGCCCTGAGCCATCCTAACGTCCTTGTATATAAAAGAATGGAAACCTAATAGGTTGTGGGCCTAACTTGGACATACCTGGACTTGGTCGAGAAAATGCTGGAGGATACTACCTCTGGCTGGGTCCATGTTGAATCAAAAACTCCTCCACAGCCACTCGAACCTGCCTTTTGCTTCGAAAACTGGGGTTGAAACCGTTTTCGCTGTTTTGTAAGAAAGTCCCTGGCAGCATCGGTGAAAACAACGAAGAGACTGGTCAGTCGTCATTCTAGAGACTGAGATTTGGCGCTGAGATAGGGAATGGTGCAGAGTTGCAACTCTTTAAACTGCAGGTTGTCCGGAAAAGACTAGAATCTGGCCCCTCGCACTTCTTTCCAGCGATCCTTGCTTCTTGGACATTGCAGACTCCGTTGCCAGTTGCGGCACAGAAGTTGGACGTAACAAAACCGAGCAAGTCGTCCCACACTTTGGTCAGCTGTCGGCAGTTTCCCCCTGTTTGGGAACTGCTTTGCTTCCATTCTTTAAAACATTGATCTTTTCAGAGGTCCTTCAAAAATTGGAAGGGACCCAAAGTTCCCTTCTCATGTCTTCTCATGTCTCACAGGGTGCCGACCAGCTGTCGGCGCTCTTCACCCCGGGCCAAAATGGCCTCCCCACACCACGTGCTATGTGCGATGTCGTTGGCTCCCCCAAACAAACTCCAAACACCGTGGCCCCTAGGATTTGTGGCCCACTCATCGGATTTCATTGCCATTACCCGAACTAAGCTGTTTGACCGAGGATTTGAACTGTTACAACATACCAGGTAACTTCCCCATATTCTAAAACTCTGGAATTCTCTTGTTCGGCAGCGGTGATTCAGCATCCGAGGCCTGGACGTTGTTTGACAGTTTGGACATCGACGGTGACCACACGATCAGCCTCGAGGTGGGCACCGGGCACCCTCCGCGGCGTCTTTCCGTTGTGGGCGACGTCGTGCCGGGTACCGCGTGTGGGGTACGTAGTTGTTGGCCCGTTTGCAGTTCAAATCAGGTGCTGTTGATCCAGGCAAGGAGAACAATCTCCTACTGACTACAAGCCGTGGGGCTCAAAAAGCCAATCGTGATGTGCTTGTTCAAGAACCTTAACACACCATGTGCGATCTAGGCCTTTAGTCTTACGAACTCTTTTCCTGTATCCTAGACATTCATCTATACAATAACCTAGGACCCAGTTGAAGCTAGGGCCCACTTGATATGAGTGACACCTGTTTTGATAAGAAAAGACCCTATTTAGGGGGATGGTGTGTGATGTAAAATAGGGCTCACTCAGGTCTATCATATATCCAAGATTATCATAGATCAATGAATCAATGATCCATGTAAGCAAATATCGCCTATACACATGTTTTTTTTTTTTTTTGTGGCGAATGTCGATCATAATATTGTATTATGGTCACATTGACCTGTAATAAAATAGGTCCATTATTTGATATAAAATATAGTAGAATATATTTTGGTATGGATCGTTTATCGTTCATTGAAGATCTGCGGTCGTCCGAACTTCGGCAACTTTACCGAAGCCGCCGCGTGGGCGTCGCGGCAAGGAGTTCTCCTCGCGCTGCATGCAGCTGCACGGCCCAGCCCGCTCGGTGGATTTGCGCCTTGGACGATGGCGTAGTTTGTCGGCGAGACGGTTGAAATCGGTGAGACTGTGGGGTGACTGTGATCGTTTTGGGGGGAGAATGCTTCATGATGACCATTCAATTACTATACCCAAAGAACTTGGATTCTTCAAGAAGTTGGACTTCGGTGGGCGAGAGCTTTCAGTCTTCAGTTGCAGCGCGCCGGCGCAGCGCGCCTGGGCTGTGGCCACAGCCAGCCCGTGTTGAGTCCGCTTTGGGGCGAAAGGGTGCCGTGGTTTTCACGTGATGTTTTGGACGCTAAGAAGGAACGCTTCAGGTTTTAGGGCGCCCACTTTTTGTGGCTAACAGGTGTCAGACTGTTGCACCTTTTGGACGCATCAGGGATTGGGAATGACGTCATGTATTTTATGAAATGAGACCGGAGACCTCCTTGTTTATGGCCCCTGGTTGGGTGGACTGCAGTCATGGTTTATGAACCCGGTTTCCCGAACCCCAGAGGCTTTTAAGACCACCCCACCTGGGAGGTCTTCCTAGTTGGAAGCAAAGCAGCGCTTCAACGTCAAGCGGTGGACCTACATGTTGTCGACTCCTTGGAAGCTCAGTTCGTACCTCGGAACACCTGTTTTCTTTATGGGATCATGTCATGGTCATGTCACCATTTTCGGTACTTGAAGTCGGGTCCAGGTCCTTGAACTCCGGCCAAGCCCATCACCTCGGCCACATCGCCCAAATCGAAGTCTCCCCTTCCGTGCCGTGGGGAACTGGCGGCCGAACCAACACCCGGGCGCCAGGTGCGTCACCGAACCTCGGCCGCTGTGTGCCGACCGTAGCGCCTACCCCAGCGGTTCGCTCGTCAACGCCCACGCCCGAGGTATGCCCTGAAGAAGGACCTGCGGACCTTGGAGGAGCAGATCGGGGACCGGGGGACCTGATCGATTTTCGTGGATGTTCCAGATGTTCCAGATCTTTTCTGGAGAGCTGCTATTCAGCAAAAGCTGGAGCGCCTTGTCTCCTAGAAGTAGAAGTCATCACCGCCGCAGTAGCCTGGTGGCTGTCGCAGTAGCCTGGTGCTGTGCAGTGACCAGAAAGCAACAAAAAAGTGGCTTCACACAAACCCCAGCGCCCAACGGTTCGTCGTTCTTTGTTGAACGAACGAATCCCATCAGATTGGTCACTGGGGCGGCTTGGCACGAACGAAACATTAATATCACTGCTATGATATATACCCTAGGAATCCAAGTACCTTCTCAGAAGGTACCCGGACCCTCGAAACCTACATAACACTCCAATCACCGTACCTGAGGTTCGGTACGACTGGATCCCTAGGGATATGTTCTTTGATCAGCAAGAGGCATAGAAAACCCCTAGAACGGAACTGAAATGCTAGAACACAGAAATTAGCATATATATAACATATTATATAAGATCACATCATAGAAGTTCTCAGCACAAAAACCACACCTCTGACCCCCAACCTGAAACTACCCAGCAAACCGATGGAGTCCCAGCTGATTGGTCTCCGCCCACTTTTTTCTCCTGTCCTTCAGTCCAAACACTCCGCAGAATCCGCGAATCAGCTGAATCGGCAGGAGAATCAGCAGCAGATTCATCAAGAGCTCACGGATGTGTTGCATCACCATTTGGGCCGCCTCATCAAGCCCTTGAGGACGGACGAAGCACGTGAATTCACGCCCAGTCGCGTGTGAAACTGGTGTGCCAGAAAGGCAAGGTCCGTTGGAGAACACTTTGTTGGGATGATTCAAGAGGACTTGGAGGCTGATGATTCTTGAACAGTGGGTCTCCGGCTTTTCGGAGCGATACAAGTCTTCTCTTCGCCCGTAAACGGGAGGTTGATGGTGTTCTGCTGTGCTATGTGTTCCCGCAGCCCTACTTTCTCGCATGAAACCACGGGCAAAAAAACATCTTTTGTACCGAAGCAATCCACCGGCTCGGGTGGTTTTTCTTTTGCACCGGACCATAGACTCTTCTGCACGTCCTCCGGCCATTGCTACTTGTTTTTCCTCCTAGACCCAGTGGCTCTAGCGAGTCACACGACCAGAACACCCTGAAAACCGTACCCTAGGCTTCCTGCCCACCCTGACCATGCTTTACCTATAAGGATTTGATAGGATTTTGTAACATTCTTTGACCGAGAATCGGTCCACCTTTCGTTCAATGGGCTTGGAAGGCTAGGGTGTATAAGATTTTGATATAGATTTTGTAAGACACGCCAGTCCCTAAATCATAAGCCAAGCAGCTCAAAAAGAGGGAGGGCTTCCTTTTTCGGTTGTTTTACACGATTTTTGTTTCGTTCCCTGGGCTTCGCGACGAGTGAAGCTCCAAAGCCGCGCAGCGAACCAAAGGGGCGAATGCTCGCCAGGAGCCATGTGGATCTTCGCAGGTCCTCGAGCCTTCACGAGCAGTCCGAGGGCGATGGTTATTTTTCCACATGAAGAGGATCGTGCATCGCTTGGTCATCGCTAGGTCCATCAGATCGGCAGTTGAGTTTGGATCAAAAAGCAGGGTGGCACCCCTACCTGGACCCGACTGACCCAGTAAATTAAAGGGTGACATGACCCATGTTTCGAGGTACGAGTTCCGGGTCGACTCCAGGTAGGCAGGGCATGGCAGGGCCCCAGGGCATCCGATCCCTATACCGTTGTCACACGGCCGTCAATGCAGAAAGAACACATCCCAAACGCTCCGTGGGGCCGCCGGGCCACAAGGAAGTTGACCCTCGAACTTATGGAGGCTGACAGAGGTCTTGGGGGTCGATGAACAAGTCCCAATCTGTCCCAATGTTTTTGTTGTTTCAACACATACGTACCATGTGTTTCTTTTTGCGGACTTCAGGGCTGTTCGGAACGTTTGATGTCTCGTCTCATTTCAATCATTTGTGATTTGTTTTGGGTTGAAAACGGCCGTCGCGTCGCGTAGGTTATGATGTCTTGGTCGCGGCGAGCCGTGCGCAGCCACGCGCAGCCCGGTCCTCCGAAACCCAAACCCTACAAATCCTGGTTCTCGCCATTTTGTTAAGGGGCCGGTGAAAGAAGGTCACGTCTGACTGACTCTATCATGGTCGGCCTTGTTGAGCAACAGCAGACTCACTTTTGAAAGCAAGGTTTGTACACGACAACACAAGACCGAAAACCAGACGAAACCTGCAATGCATGCAACAATGACATTAGCCAGAGGCTCATGGACTCTCAAGCTACATGTGTGAGGTCCCAAACCATCCAAAAAACCTAGTTGTGAGGGTCAAAGCCGTAGCTATGAGGGTCCTTTCTAATGTCGGATCCTGAATGGTACATGGCCCCCCTAGCAAACAATCGAATAACATATATGGTAGCAGAGGTAGCAGTCGTTTTAGTAGTGGTAGTGGTAGTAGTGGTGGTAGTAGTACTGGTGGTGGTAGCGGTGGTAGTAGTGGTGGTAGTAGTAGTAGCAGCAGCAGCAATAGAGTTAAGTAAGGATCTTAAAAGGGCAGCAATAGCAGAATAACATAAAAGTAAATATAACAATATTTTAACATATTTTTCCTAGGGCTTCAAGTTTCCATATTATTTCCACCAAACAATTCGTATTATTCACTTCCCCGGGGCTTGTGACTGAGTACTACCCCCTTAAAAAGAAGGTCTTCACGTCAGAGTTCCGGTCAGAGTTCCGTGAATCAATAAACAGTCAGTATTTGTAGTAGCAGCAGTAGTAAAGCAAGCAGCAATAGCAGAAGAATAGAAGAATCAATTCATAGACCTAGAATGCCTAGAATCCCTAGTTCCTTATACCATAGTGACTTAGTGGCAACTGGGATCCACTGGGTTAAATATGAGGATCCCAACGTGACCCACTACGGTTGGGGTGTCGACCCACAAACATGGCCTGAGTCGCAAACGAAGCACAGAGATCTTCATTTTTTGTATTCCCCGAAAACACCTACCTAGAACTTCCAACGGGTGTGCTATTTGGAGATCTGCAAGTATTGTAGGTTTGTGCAGCCACGTGATTTGTTGGAAGTACAAAATTAGCTGGGTATATATATGTATATATGTTCCTTGCTTTGTTTCGTTTTGATTCAAGCCCTTTTCATGTTTTCGTTTTTGTTGGTCGTCAAGAGGAGGATTCAGTCACATTCCCATTTGGGGCCACGGGCTGATTCCTTCGGGACCGGTGGTGCCTCACCAGGAGCCGACGACGAAGAGACGCCAGTGGAGAGCTCCTCTTGACGTTCGATTCGAAGAGAGGAACCGACAGTTGAGAGGTAGTTCATATGGAGGTCTTTGAAGCTACAAGTAACAAGAAGCTTAGGCCGTAGGCCGATCTCAGCCTTTCTGGAGTTCTGACCTCCTGGGTTTGTGTTGGTAAGAAGACGGTTCGACCCCTGTGAAAGGGTGTGAATGGTGAAAGACCATCAAAGACTCATTTGTGTCTACAGAGTTGGTTTTTGGACCAGAATTTTCCAACAGGTCTACCTTTTTGGAGGGTATCAACAGCCAGTGAGGTAAGTGGTTGTCAGACATTTGTTTTACGAACACTTGTACTTTGCCGGAGCATACTGGAGCTTCTGAGAAAGTTTGTGACCAGTGTTGCTTGCAACCAGGAGAGCAGGGACATATATGACAGGCCAAACCAGTGGGACATGAAGCCAATACTGGGCTCATTTGGGCTCATATATGATCTTATATTGGGCTCATTTGGTCTCCATCCCATCTGAATGTATGCTCAATCAACAACATCAGCTTGTATTTTTTTGCGGATTTGGTGATGTTGATTTTCCTGACCTGGGCCAATCCACTTCAGAATCTGTATTCTTCCCCGCCGCAAATCGAAGAGGATTCGAGCAAGCTCTAACTCGGAGCTCCACTGACCACGACCGCCCTTCGTTTCACCCTTTTTTTTCAGCGTCAGGGTCCACGGCCGTCGGACTTTGGGTGCGTTTTCAAACGCCAGAGGTGCTTTGAGGTGTCGTGGGGAAACGGAAAACGCCGACCTTCCGGGGATGTCTATCGGCGTCACCTACCTCTCGGGGCATCCGAGACCACCATTTGCCGCACAAAAACGGAGGTTCTGTACCTCGTTCCATGCCATGTTTGGAAGCGAGTGGGTATCGACCATGGTGAAGTCAGTAGGTACTGAACAGCAGACAGTGGTTCCAATATTCCCAGACTGGAGTTGATTTAAGGTAACATCCTTCAGGAAACTCCTCACAAGAAGAGTCAAGAGTCTGCCAATTTTCTCCCTGCGAAGCTGGAAGTACTAGTCATAAGTTTCATCAAATGTGGTTAATCGCATGTCTTCCCTCCTTCGTCTTGACCCCAGCAGGGATTGGCGGACAATTAATTTGGTGGGGAAATTCCATCCATTTGCTTCTGCTGGGGACGGTGTGTGTCAAGGTAGTACAGCCACAGCAAGGACGTTCGGAATGGTTTCGAAAACAGCAATGGAGATTGTGCCAGTTCCGAAAATAGCAATCCAAGGCACTCCCGGACCTCTATTACTCTACTTCTTGCACAAACCATCAGACGTGATGCAGTAATTACTGGACTAGTAAGTACTGGACTGGTACCCGACCTCATGAAACCTGGGTCCAGTCATGCAATTTTGCAGTAGTCAATGAGGTCGGTCAGACCAGGTTTTTCTTGGCAGACGATCCATGTAAGCCAATTAATTCCCGTATTTGGTGGTTGTTGGTGGTGACATGTGGTGACTGTAGGTCAACTTACATGCATCGTTTGGATATGGCTATCTAGGAGTAGACCAACGAGCTCTGAGCGATGAGACGTGCCTTCCGTCGAAGCGACTCCGTTCACTCGAAGTGATTCAGCCGATTCGCAGACCCTGCCGACCCGAGCCGACCGAGCCGAGTCGTGGAGCCGAGTCCTGGTGGTTTTTCCATGTCTTTTCACCGTCCATAGGTGTGGGAGTGGACCTTCCTTGGCCGGATCAGTTTTTCGTGTTCATCCGTCTCCTGACAGGATGACAGTGACTCCGCAGCTAGGGAGGGGGTCGTAACAATACGCGTTTTCTTGGAGAGCATGACTTGTGGTACCTTAAACGCGCATTCCTCGATGTACAGTTGAAAGAACTGACGAGGCAGAGAACACCATCGGATTCTTTCTGACAGACCGGGTTCAGACCCTTTTCACTGCCTAAGCCTTCCAAGAACATTGAAATTCAGACTGACCTGGTTTTATGGTTGGGCGAGCTGTCGCTTGTACACTTGAAATTTGGGTCGCTTGTGCACTTGAAATTATGGTCGCTTGTACACTTGACATTTGAGCACTGTCCGAACATGTCGTCACCAAACGCTTTAGGTTGGTCGGTCTTACACTGAACATACATTGAAAACCGATGAGGAAAACCCAAGACCGAGGTCTTCCATTGAGCATACATTGAAAACCGATGAGAGACCGATGCCTCTGTATCATACATCGGATAAGTACTACTACTTGTACTTGAGGTCTTCCATTGAGCATACATTGAAAACCGATGAGAGACCGATGCCTCTGTATCATACATCGGATAAGTACTACTACTACTACTACTACCACCAATAGTACTGCCACTACTAGTAGTGCATGCCACTACTACTACTGCCACTACTGCTACTACTACTACTACTACTACTACTACTACGACGCTTACTACGGAATAGAACCCTGCGTGCGTGTGTGTGTAAAGATGTTGACCTTGTCCAACTTGGCAACTTTTTCAGCACTTCTGAGTCCCTTTGTATGGTTGGCAACTGCAACCCCCCCCACCCCACCCCCCACCCCACAACTGAGTTTGTATGGCAGAAGTATGAAGTGAAAGGCAATCAAAACGTGAGTGCGTGCGTGTGTGTGTAAAGATGTTGACCTTGTCCAACGTGGCAACTTTTTCAGCACTTCTGAGTCCCTTTGTATGGTTGGCAACT
>CAXAMN010002158.1:16354-26700 GCA_963970005.1 Durusdinium trenchii
CCCCCCACCCCAACCCATTCACTAGTTGCATGTGGAGTAGGCACCACCCGTTGCTAGGAAGCAGGTAAGTGCGCAAGTGACCTAAATTTTTGATGCCAAGTGCGCAAGTGACCCAAAGTGCGCAAGTGACCGAAATTCCCAGTGCGCAAGTGACTGCCCGGCCTGGTTTTATCGTCTCAAATCCTTCGCAAAACAATATGTTGGTCGGAGAAAGAGAAAGTTTGAATCAATGGTGGGCCAGGAAGCCTATAGGCCATCCTAGGCCGGATTTGGTGGGGGTGAAAGATAAAACAAAAAATTGAAAGCTGAACCGCCCAGTTCGCCCCTTTGGTGTTTTTTTTTGCATGCATCTGGCCAAGTGCCCAGTTCGCGTCTCCCTTCTCTGCCGAAGAGTACCGTCGGCAAGAGATGCGCAGTAAAACAAACACCGCACGAAATGACAGTGGCTGAAAGCCGTGAACACCAAGAAACCCGACCTCCCCATCAACTTGGGTCAGTGAAAGTCGAAACGAAATGAGACGTCTGGAGGATTCTGGAGGTCTCCCTTTTCTAATGCATATATACAAAATGAGTAGACTTTGGAGCCGTTCTTGCCGATTTGCTCGTTTCATATGATTTGGCATAGCAGCCTGGGATGTTCAATCAAGATCAATGAAGCAAAAAGGGGGTGTACGTCTTGGAATTGTAGAGAGACCGACCCCTGCAAATAGCAATACACACACACTAAAGACATAAAGCCATCGGTTGGGGGGTGGCAAAAGTTCTTCAGACCGTTTTGATATATACACGCGCGATTCATGAATTTCGACCGTGCCGTGAAATGAAGGGTCTCCCACCTCTACTGGGAGCGCCAAGTCTTGCCTTCGTGGACGACTTGCGCGTGATGCTTGCCGGGAGATCTGTCGAAGATGTGGGACTTTCTCAGGCCTACCATATGCCCATTCAGTGGATAACCTTTAACTTTTTTTGGGGAGGAGATTTCCCCACCACGGTGCTTAATGCGTTTCCTTTACTTTCTCACTCTTCGAGCTTTGTTTTTATACTATCCGTCCAGAGTGTCGATAGCCCTGCCATGACAAGACATGGCTTGAGAGGTAGAACTGGTGGAAAGAGGTTCACCTTGTTTTCCAGGTACACGGCTCAGGGGTCAGCAGTGGAAACAGCTAGGGCCGGAAGGTGGCATTTCTTTGCATGCTTGCATGGATGGGTGTTGGGAAAGGTTCAGGGGGGCTCATGAATGAATTGTGGAACTTCTGCACGTCTTCCGAAACCAGGACCATCCTCCCTTGGGGGTGTTTTCTGTCTGGGTGTCTCCACTGGAGTGAGTCATTCAGCTTACCGGGCACCCCCCGGTCCAGGTCCGTTTGACGTCCCTCGGTCGCGCTGAGTCAGGCGGTTGGGTTTTCCTCGGTCGCTGCACCAAGTGGTTTTCAGGGTCCGTGTGAGTTTTCCACGGAAACCAAGCTACTCCCTGAAATCATCATGGTGACGTGAATGGATCCGACTGGCATGGATGAGCATGTTCCTCTAGAAATATGATGTTTTTTCCATGTCCATGATGATTTCAGGGAGTGTACACCAGAACCATCCAGAACCCCTCATGTCAAGTGGCAGATCATGTCAGGGACAGGTTTCTTGGCAAGTCCTCGCCAAAGGCGACGATCGTCCGGATCGGAACTTCAGTCTACGAAAAGCGCTCGAAGAAAGCGCGGCAGTGTAGCAGAGGAGACAAGCAGTTTCTTCGATGAAGATACTTTGTAATATCGATCACTTCTCTATAACGGACTTCTCTAAAGACAATGGGTTTATGAGAAACATCCAATGATGTCGGATGATGCCAGATGTTTCCGGAGCTATGCTGGTACGGAGGCAATTCAACACAAAAAAAAGCGCACGAAAACGCCTTCAGGAAAGGGATCTTGCCTTTGTTAGTGGCTTCTGCGAGTGGATCTTCGAAGATTCAAGAGCCGGTCCCAAAAATTCTTAAATTGGAGGCGATGAACAGCCAGCACAGAGTTTTGATCTTGTTGTTTGCACGGATCTGCCAAAGGACGGGTGTTCAGAAGTACAAGAAAGCTGTTTTGCACCAAAGGGGCAGGGCAGCGTCCTTATAGCGCTTATAGTTCCCCCCATTGCCGGAAAGCCTTTCCGGGCAGAAAACGAGAAAGATTTCCCGGTTGCACTAAGAACTAATAATTGAATAGGTAGATGTTCATAGGTTGTCCGGAGGGGGACCAAACAGCAAGCTGTTTTCACATTCCAACGAGAGAGTTGCACCATCTTCAATAGGTCCGGCTGCTCTGTTGAGGAGCTGATCCCGGACCCGTGGTCCAACGAAAACATTAAAACCCTCTCTGCTTCCAACGGGATGCCGTTGTAAAGGGTTAAGCCATTCCAGGATGGGAGGATACCAGTCATGAAGCTTCGAGTTCATGAAGCTGTCACAGCGATGATTCTGATTGAAACCATAGTACTTTTTTGATGGTCTTGGATGGTCTTGGACCGAAACAAATTCACTGTTGAATGCTTTTTAGAGATTGACGCCTCACATGTCTTTTGAAAGCTGTCAACTGGGCATCGGTGTGGAGTCTTTTCAGGCCAAAAAAGCAAACACTTGGAGGCTTTTCTTGTGGTGGAGTGGGACGAGGAGTTTACTAGGAGTTTGAGTAGTAGCAGTTGTTGTTCAAGAAAGGGAAGATGGAAAAGGGACGAATGCATCCAATAGAATCACTGACATACTTACACTACTATCGAATTTTATCAACTAATCCCCTACATTGAATGCAGCCTCTCAGGCTAGTAATATTCCTGAAGACGATTCCAATTCCAACGCAGAAAAGCAGCTCGCAGCTCGCGCGTTTCGAAATGCAGAAATGCAGTACGACGCAGCTAGCGACTTGCAACCCAATTGGATGTCAGAGAATCCTGGCTTCCAATCAATCAGACCCTACTACAGGCCAGTTTGATCTCATTGTACTGGAGTTAATCAATACAACACACGCTAGTCAATGAGGTTTTCAGATCCAGGTTTTACTGGGTCAGACTGGCCCTGTAGGGAGAACTTTGGACTTTCTTAGGGGGTCACCCCTTTGCGAGAAAAACCCTCACTCCGCCGCCGCCGAACGAACGGTCTGGTATACATGCGCATACATGCGCACGCAGGTGGGCAGCACTATGGATACATAGGTGGACCCTGAAGGCCCTAAAAGAGGAAAGAACCGAATTGAATAGCTACAAATAGCTTCTTGTTACTAGTAGTAATGGCCTCCAACCTATAGAAGCAATGGCCTCCAACCTACTATAGCATCTATAGCTTCTAGCTACTGGTGTACTTGAATAGATTAAAACAATTCTCAGCACAGACCCTTTAAAGGCCTGGTAATGGGTGAAACTCTTTGCTTCTGCACCACCTGCCTGGCGACATTGGAAGATGGGAACGCCATTTCGGTGTCGTGGATCATCATTCACCATACAACCACTCCATGTATGGAAGATATATCGATCTACATTGCCCCCTAAAACCACCCACCCCAATGTAGGTAAATATGTCATAGAGTGTCTGGGTAATTAACCAGGATAGACCTGGGGCAGGCAAGGAACAAACCACCTTTGGACATCTCCCAGATGCTCCATTTTTGCATCTATAGTATACATATCCGTTGACCACTGAGCCCCCATCACTGTCTTTTTTCAAACCGAGAGACAAGCAAAAACAAACAGATACAAGACTTCGCAAGTCTGAGGTATATATATTCCCCACGAGTCGAGTGTCGAGTCGAGTCTCTGTCGCATTCAACTCGTCGATGCGTCCACCGCTGTCCGTTGGCTCGGGAGCTCGGACGCGGCGCGGGTTAACCCGCGGGCAAAAGGCCCCAGGTGGGATGACAGACGATAAGTTATTTTTTGGTGGGGTGCGGGTTTTTTAGGTGTCCAGTTGCTTTGTCTTCGCCCCACATGCACTCCTGTGAGCGAAGCAAGAGTCTCTGGTAGATGGTAATGTGATGTATGTTTAGTTGATTTTAACTGTTCATTGGATTTGTAGGGTCTTACACCCTTCGTGCTTGGCTTTGGGGTCGGACTTCATTCCATCTTCATCCAACTTGGGGTGAATTGGTGAAGACCCTAATTAACCTTTAGCAGGTCTTGTTCTATTGTTATTTTTGCAGATTTTAGTTGTCCTCCAGAGGTATAATTAGAGTCTAATTAGAGGTCTTGCAACATTGGCTACGGGCCTAGAGGGTATGCATGAACCCTCCAAAGGACCTGGGACAGTTCCCATCTTGTATGCAAACAGTTCCTAAACATGACCCCCCCAAAACACAGCTACAAGTTTCATTCTGTTACATATCCCAAATATGACACTCTAAGGGACTGGAAGATATGCCGCCCCATTGACCCCGAAATGCAACCACTCCCAATGTAGGTACCATATTGTACCCCAACCAATTCCGAGAGATGAACTTTACTAGTAACAAGAAGCTACTCCGGGCAGAAAATAGATGGTTTAAAAAAAAATGCGCCATCTACGAGCGCCAGAGTACCACAGTAGAATTGCGCCATCAGTAGGCATCCTGTCAGTATAGAAAGGGCGAGATTTAAGCTAAAAACACTCGTACTCGGAGACCCCTGACTGCACGCTCCATCCAGTTAGAAAGTAGAACTACAGTAGCTGAAGCTCTTGTGCAGAGAAAGAAAGAGAAAGAGAAAGAGAAAGAGAAAAGAAAAGCAGGAGAAAGAGTAAAAGACAGAGTAGGATGGGCGCCGATGGGATTGAGTGGGGTTTGGACTGGATTGGATGGCTTTGCACTGATGTGCATTGTGCCATCTATAGCGCATTGTTTCACTTGTTTTTGCAAGCTCATTTTTTCTTGTGTTTGTGTTTTTCCCCCCTCCTTCTCCCTGTAAATGCGCCATCTACAGGTGCAAAATAGCGAGGAAACATACATTGATGGCATGGCGCATTCGGGAACCCTCCCGGGAACCCTGACTTGCGCCAGAAACTTTCAGGGCGATTGCTTCTATAGCTTGGAGGTCTCCCCTCCACTAAGCCCACCCACCACTTGCGCTAGAACCCCCCCCCTTCTGCAAGTAAAATGCAATCACCAGTAGGTTGGAGGCCATAAGCTACTAGACCCAAGTGGCCTCCACAAGACGGGCAGGTGCTTACGGAGCTGCGCGCGCGCCAGCGCGCCCGATCGGTGGCACGGTCCACCAGGAGAGAAGAGAGCGAGACGGTGAAGAGACGGGGGACATCGGGTGTTGGAAGGTTGAGGTGGTTGGCTGTTTGGTGTTCTTTGTGGTTGGTTGGTTGGATGGTTGTTTAGGATTTGGAGGAAGAGGGCCATGCCACCTATCGTGAACTTTTGTCATAGCCGTAGAACAAGACCTTTCTTGATTGGGAAAAGAGACGACCTTAAAACATAGGCGGTTGGCCGGTTTAAAGTGCCGAAACCAGTGCCCTTTAGTCTGGTGTGATCCTGGAAGCGTCCAGAACATGTGCATTTGATTCTCGGTTCCGGTCAGCCTGTCGTGGATCCCCGACGATCCATGTGGGCGATCCCAGACGATCCGTATGTGGCGCACATAAAGACAACGCTCTACATGTGGCGTTTTTTTGGGGTGGTGAATGTAGTTTATATTGACGTATACATGGATCGTTTGGTCTAAGAAAAGGATAACAACGCTTGGACTTGGACCGTGTTCCGTGTTCTTTTTTTGTTCACATCGCATATACCTCAGCTCCACAGTGTCCTAGGAGTGATCGATGTCTTAAGTCTTAAGCCTTAAGCCATTTGAGCAGAGGTTCTGCGGTGCGAGATCCAGAGGTTCTGGTTTCGTGACCGAGAACTGCCGGTTCAGTTTGGCAGAACTGCTGTGCATTTTCAGCATCTGCACAGGATCTCAGAGGATTCTTGAAGGGAAGACCGGTGCAGACTTGTGAACTTACAGGTCTTGACGGCTTGACTGTACTTTGCACCTTGAAGAATGGAGAGGGCTGGTCATCACTGAATGATCACTACCAATCACAAGGACAACCAGGAGAAAACATCGTAGCCATCGCACAGGAGGTACATACGCGACGCGACTGTTGCAAACAATTCGCGCAGTCTTTGGAAGAACACTCCTGGCTTAGCTTTGTCGGTCGAAGCCCTTCTATGTTTCATCACTCCGGCTGATCCGCTGCTTCATTTTGGAGCACTGGGCAAAGTGTCTCAGCAACTGCCACTCCTAATCCTACTCCACGACCACTACAACTACCACTACGACTACCACTACTTGAAATTCTCAAATAGTTTTTGTGGGTTGACTATTCAGTCCACTGGGTTGTTTGCTAGGGGGGACAGGTTTTGCTATTTAAGATCGAACATTACAAGTGGAGTCAGGAAGTTGTGCCTTGAAGTCGGTTGGTTTGAGACCTGTACTTGTTTCTTTCGGCCTCGATTTGTTGTGCGCTGGTTGACAGAATCACTTGAATTGACGCTTGTGTGAAGCTGGACTTTGGGGTGAGCCAAACAGCCAAACGACGGCGAGAA
Organism: Durusdinium trenchii; assembly: GCA_963970005.1. Lineage (NCBI taxonomy): Eukaryota > Dinophyceae > Suessiales > Symbiodiniaceae > Durusdinium > Durusdinium trenchii. The sequence goes on from CAXAMN010002158.1 coordinate 22,888, forward strand.
CCTGCCGACCAAAAGGCGCAGCTGGGCCCTGAGGCTGATGAATTGGCCGAGTTTCTCACCTTTTGGCACGTGATTGAAGGCCTTCGTCGCATGCGTCGCAGGAGCATTCAGATCGGCCTTCGAATATGGAATCAACACGAACCATTCCTCAGTCAGTACCATTCCTCATCCACTTTTGAGAAAACCGCTGTTTTTCTCACCCAGAAGATGAGGAGGATTATACAAGGCAGCAGTTACAGGGTTTGATTGTGATGCTTTAGGGATTGTGACATTTGTGTGGCCCAGGCCTTGATTCCTCCACCTTTCAAAGGGACTCTGACCTTCAGCCGTGCGCCAAACAAAAGAAAAAGTGGGCTGTTCCTACTGGGAAAAGGCACGTGTCCAAAAACATCCAAAAACCCACGAAACGATGCTTCCAAAATAACAACAGAATCTCTTGTTTGTCCCATTACACGCAGTGTGTGTTCTTTGTTTTCAAGCAAAAAGTCAGGTTTCTTATTCTTTTAAGACCACCCTGAACCTCATGTCAAACATGGACACTTACATCATTCAGTCACTCCATCCTGTTGTTGCATGTGACGGCACCGACTCGCCTTCCGTCTCGGGCAGGACATTATTGCTGTATTTCAACGTTTAAACGCTTAATATAATTCTATTTTCCTTTGAGCACGGAACGAACGGATCGAATGGATTGGATATGTTTCACTCAGATCCAACACATGAACAGCAATCTTTTTTGTTCAGCCATGCCAGGCAAAAAATATAATTCGTGACCGTAACAGCACTGATGGCGCGAAACTCGTGCTTCGGCTTGTCAAGTGGACACATCAAAAACCACATCCACGGTGGACGCACTTGGTGAAGGATCCACTCCTACACAGTACCTGGACCAAATTGATACCGTGGAATGAACCCTGCTACCGGGGTACTGCTATGCGTACCATACCACAGTTGGAATGAACCTTGAACCCCAGCAGTACTATACCACAGTATACACCACAGTACCCTGGAGCTACTCAAGGGTCGGTGAACCTTTTTGGGGTCAGCGATACTGCTGAACCACAGTGCCACTCGTGGGAGGATGCTCCGAGCGGCCTGCCAACGTTTTCCCAGCAGGCATGGAAACGGGACCAACGGGTGCCACGTGGTCCGAGCCGCATGCGATGCGTGGGGATGCGTAGCGATGCGTCGCGATGCGTAGCGATGGGATGTGTAAGTCTGCGGTCCAGTGCGGGGTACGTGGTGCTTGTGCTTGTGCCGCACCACCGTGGCCACTGTTTCTTCTCACGTTGGCTCCACGAGTCCGTCGATAGCGCAGGTCGGATCAGGTCGGGTAAGTAGAATGGTAGCGTCCTGCTGGGCCATCGTTCGCTTTACTTACGGGGAGGGTCCTGCCTGGAGATCTTGGGGTTCCTCATCTTGTGTGTTTATTTTGGTTTGGTTTGGTTTTGTTTGTTTAATGATTCCAAGAGCTGGGCCTTCAAGTTGATGCCCCTCAACTTGGGATGCTTCAGCCAAACTTCTGTCCACCAAATCGATGTTCCAATGATAGACAATGACAATCACATAAATACTTCCAATGAGATCGATTTCAAGTCAAGTGAATCCTCCTGATACACACCGTTCAAAGAGATCATTTTTGCGTTTAACTCTCATGGAAGAGAACACCGGAACAACACACTTCTGGCCATCAACTGGGCTTGCCCTGGAGTTCTCCAACCCCACCCGCCAGGTGTCAGAACCCATGGCAGCGCACGCGGCAAAAGGCGCCCAAAACCCCGTGTCATCGGTGGTGACCAGCCGCCGTGGTGAAACCCAGTCGCCTTTGGTTGGGCTTTTGGGTGATGAATGGATCCATGGGCAGTCTGACCTGTCGGTCACTGAATCTAACCTCGAGTGGTGAACGGACTGGATCAAATCGCCCCTAGTAGCGCCTCCTCGGAGCGTCCGATCGCTCCGTTCGTCGTTTTCGGCCAGGAGTTTCGTTGGTGGCATCCAGTCAAGTTGACGACCTCCTAGGGTGGAGAGTGTTCTTTTTCCCCCATCTTGGAGCCATTTCCACCGCCACCTGCGTTCCACCGCACTCGGCTTGGTTCCCCACGACGCACCCGCGTTCGCGCCGCAACCGGGCTTCGAATCAGGTGTCGAGGTCGCGCTTGGCGCCCAAAGGCGGGGGAGTTGGTTTCGTGTGTTTGGGTGATATACAGCGATCTTTATAAAGGTGTTTTCTGTGACGTAATAGACGGCCATTCTAGAAGGTTGGGGCCATTTTGTTTGTAGATTTAAGTGCTTTTTCTGCCTGCTGGGATCTATGATTACATTGCACACTAACTATTTTTTCTATTGCAAATGTACTTTGCTGTATATATATATATAGATATGATATATAGTTAGTTTGTTTGTTTTTTGTATTAATAATAATGACTTTAGACCCCCAAGAAGTGGACTATTAGAGGCATTTTCAAAGTGGTCAACCACGGCAGATGTATGGGACCTTGCGACCTCCCTGACGAGAGCAACCCCCGTGACCCAAACGCAGAGGTCGGTCGATTCACCCCCGACACGAGTTTTCGTGGTGTTTGCTTCAGTCGAGCGTTCATTTGCCCATGGAAACATCCACTTGGAAACATCCCTTAGACCACCCTTGACCAACTTCACAGCCTAGAATCTGGAACCTCGATGTCCTACTGTAGGGGTGCTGGTAGCTGGCATTCAGTGCCGTTTCGAGATGGTTCTTGGACGCAGCACCCTCGGGCATGTGAATTTTGGCCCCAATTAGATAGATAAGGATAATTAGATCCAACTTGTCTTTTTTGGTACCATCCCAAGGGTCTAAAGCCTGAAACCACCTTGAGAGATTAGGTAAGTTCCCAGCATCCTCTTCCACTCTTCTCAGAGCTTTTCCTCATTCTATCTCGTTCTCTTGTTGAACCTGCCCATCCAAAGCAGCCCCAACCACGCCGTTCAGGTGATGGCATCTCGCAAGAGGTGGAGTCCTTCGGCTTAGACGAAGAAGATCGGATCGGGGATGGGAGAAGGACTGGGATGAGACGAAGTTAGTATGTTCAACCATTTGTTCACCAGATCACCACGTAGCGAGAGGATATCGACCGACTCGTCGAACATCAGGAAAGAGACCGGTCGGTCGAACATGGGTGGTTTTGACCCGCGATCAATTAAAAAGAAGCAGATGATCCTGCGGAACCCTCCTGTGGCCCTGCAATCTGGATCTGATGCGTGCCCATTCTTTTGCTGTTCTTTGTGTCGCCTTCTTTCTTTTGGATCCAATGAACATCCTGGTCCTTAGGTTTTTGTTTGGTGTTCTTTTGTTGGGCTGAGTTTTTAAGGTCGCTGGGTCGCTATGGAGAGCCATCATGGCTCCCAAACACCATAGGGGGGACCATTGACAAGAACAATTAAAGCACACACAAAATAAAACAAGTAAAACCACACCCCCATCATAACAACATGTTTTCCTTCCTGGTGGAGAGGTGGGGCGGGGTGTCCTTAAACAAACCCAGGACTACCAAACCACAACAAACAGAGCACCCATCAACAACCAAACCAGCAAAGGGTAGTGGTGGTGATAGTAGTTGTAGTTGTAGTCGTAGTAGTACAGTAGTAGTAGTAGTAGCAGCAGCAGCAGCAGCAGCAGGAGTAGTACCAGTAGTAGTAGTAGTAGTTGTTGTTGTTGTTGTTGTTGATGCAACTGTAGTAGTAGGTAGTAGGTAGTATACTACCTATAGGTAGTAGGTAGTAGTAGGTAGTAGTAGGTAGTAGTAGGTAGTAGTAGGTAGTAGTAGGTAGTAGTAG
>CAXAMN010002158.1:49424-72566 GCA_963970005.1 Durusdinium trenchii
ACTCACTCACTCCACTCACTCACTCCACTCACTCACTCCACTCACTCTCTCACTCACTCCACTCACTCACTCCACTCACTCACTCCACTCACTCCTCACTCACTCACTCACTCACTCACTCACAGTCACCAGGATCCCCACCTTGATTACCAGCATCACCTCTCTGGACCCCAACGCGTCTAGATCTCTAGACATTCTGCTTATCTACCTCACACACATTGTTTGGGGTCTCTTGCCGGGATAATTTTTTCAGATTGGGGTCGAACTTGATGGACATGTCCACCAACCCTTCTGGCCAGGTGTCCAAAATTTGGATCGAAGCGAGAAGTATGTTCACACCGCTGGCAAGTTCGATGTTTACAACGAGAAACTGGTCAACTGTTGACACCAAGAAAATCCAAGAAGTAAGGATTCTTCCAACCCAGGTTTTTGTCCCGACGCCGACAACAGGTAGCCCAGGCTTGTTTTCTTGATGTTATGCGTCCCCAACCACCTACCTGGAAGATGGAGTCGACTTTCTTTCAAAGTCTCCCTGTGGGGTGCTATATTTGCCAGGTGAAATCAATCTTATTTGTGCTTAAATGATTTGCAGAGCTTTGATGGTTGTCATCCTGGCGTAGGCAGAAGATGGAATAAGTCAAAAGATGACAGCGTGGTCCTTTGGGTCATTGGACTTTCAATGGCCCACCATTTTTTTCCTGCAAACCCTGTCGTTCCTTTCATCAGAGTCTCCTTTAGAGTCTTTTTAGAGCTTGGAACACCAGAGTTGCTTCATTTTTCAGTGGGCAGAAACAATTGTTTGTTACATCTTGTTACTGTTACTGAATTATTTAACTAAAACCTTCAATACTTATAGAGAGTGGATCAAACTTTTCATTTCCTGACTGGCAGGTCATGACAGACCAAACTGAGGTTACTTTCCAGTCTTCTACGTCATCAAGGAGGGCTGATGGACAGCAAATTCTGGATGAAGAGCAAATACTCTACACGTTTGGAGAACCATACAGGAACAGGAGAACCCCCAACCAGATTTTTTTGGAGAACCCCCAACCAGACATCTAAACAAAGAACCATACAGGAGTTGAGTATTTGTCTTATAAGGGGTGAGAGAGAGAGGCAACAGCTTATGAAGGTCAGGACTTTTCGATTCATCCAACCACCAAGTAGAACACTTGCTGAAGTCTGTCGATATCAAGTCACGAGGGTCGATCTTCTTTCTCCATACTCAGCCTACACCTTGTAAGATATCCATTCATTAGAGAACCAATCCACTGCAAATGCCCATTGTATCTCATGGTTGGGCTTTTGTCCATCAACTGCATGGCTTTTATTTTAGTTAAACTACAGCACCCCTGCATGACAGTGTGCATGAATGAGGTACCTTGGACGCCATGCCCCCCAGAAAACATCCCTTACCATCCATTAATTGCTCACCCAATAAACAGTTCGAGTCAATCTGCCATCCGTGTCATGCACCGCAGGAGGGCATCAACACTCTCACTGCGGAAAAGACCGCAGCCCGAGGCAGGAGAGGGCCCACAAAGAAGGATGTCATGACCAAAACGCAATGGATTGTTTACCAGCGGTTTTCGTACTGGTGTAGTTAGCCCACCCCCAATGTGCCCACTTTTTTTGCTATATTGGCCATTCTGATTGGCCATTCTGGCCTTTAGGCTCGAAGCAATGGACAGGGGGTGGGTCCACCTGCATCATGATGGGTCCTTCCAATTTGTTGTCTCAGTTTGTACCTCGGGAAAGGGGTACAGCTGTCATGCGACCCATGCCACATGTGTCGAGGGTTTTTGATGGGTCCTCGTGGTTGGTCGGAGCCTCACACGGAGGCTCCGATGATGTACAGAGTCCGCGCGAGGTGAGCCTCAGGATCCCTTGGTGTCCAGAGCACTGCAGAAGTACTGGAAGTGCCCTTGACCGCACTTGGTGGGTTGGCGGCAACACAAGTACATCGAATGAAGATGGATGAAGATTTAGAGGGCGCCATGTGCCAGTGATCACATCGTGTTTGTCAAATGAGGACGGCCACGTGCCTAGGGTGTCAGCATTTGCAGTGTGATGCCTCTTGATGATGCCGTCCTGCCGTGGGCCAATCTTGGCCAGAAGCTGAAATTGTTGAGCCATGAACCGTTCAGAAGTGGATTTGGATGACATACACACCTTACCCGTTCCAACTGGAAATTTCGCGGCATAGCCGTTCTTCTTTCATCCACGCTTTTTGACCCCTGTCATGACCAACTGCTGACAACATGGCTTTCTCCGCAGTTCTCCTGCCTCCCTCAGGCAGTTCTTCCCACCTCAAGCTATACATGAAGGTTTGTGGAGTTTCACCCAGATCCACACCTAGCTAGGCAGCCTATCTGGAGGGTTCCAACCCTGACCAAAGGGTTCGCAACGTGGAAGGGCCTGTGTCCGCCGAGGAACGCCGTCCAGGATAATCTCTACATGTGGTCGCTTTGGGCCTCTTGGAAAGCAGGAGTCTTTTTGGGGAGCGTTTTCGTGTATATACACAACGAGGAGGCAGCGCGAGGGTCAAGGTTTTTTGTGGAGACAGACACAGAGGTCTCGGTGTCTTGGGCATGCCCTAGGGCATGTTTTTCTGGATTTTTGCAATTGATTCATGCTGCGCAGAGGGATTGTTTGCTTGCCGATGGGACTGCCAAGATAGAGATCGCCACTACCCCGCAAAGACACATGTTCTTCCAAACATTTCCAAACCCTTCTGGCAATGATTGCTTGGAGGAGTGTAGACAATAGTTGTTCCCAAATCCTTGGAAACTCCTGCTCTTGCTACTGCGTTCTGGACCCGTTTCCCCCACTAATTACTCAGACAAATACTTTCTTTGACAGCTGGGTGGGTAGACCTCCTACTACTTTGCCTAGTTTTGATTGGGTAGGACATGGCAGCCCTACTTCTTCTTGTTGGGGGAGCCTACTTCGTCCGAGGCACCAAACTCCCAGCCTTTCGGGGGGGTGCCCCTGTCTTCGCATGGCACGGTCAACTCACTGAGGTCCCCTTTGACTTGATCATCTATGCGGCCCGGGGGACCGAGAGTGACAGCTCGAACCGCCCCAACAAACGCGGTGGATGGGAGGGGAGGGAACTATGACTAGGACCCTCCGCACCAAAAACACCCGGTCACACCTTGTCAGAAGACTGGAGCCCTAGGGTGCTCCAGGTCGAGGGGAAGTGAGTGCTTTTTGCCAGGAGGGGATGATCTGGGATGTGATCGATACGATTTGAGAGGCCAAAAGGGCTCGCAAAATGTAAAACCTTTGTGTGCGTGTACTTTCGTCATGAGCTGCCTTGCAAAGCCGAAAAGGCGCCGAACTCTTACTCCGGACCCTATACCGATGCCCTTCCTTGATTGAATATAGCTTGGTACATGTCAAAGACCTCATTTACTGGAGTTGTCGGAGTTGGTCATATCAAAACACTACTCAATGAGGTAAAGGACCAGGCTAAACTGGGCCTTTGGACCTTAAAAACTCATTGCCTGCATTCCACAACACGTGCCACCAATGCTGGGCCAACCCAACATACTTTTGGCGTTTGGGACACGAAGAAGCTTTGTTTGCTGCGCATGTGAACCTCACAATCTCTCGGAGGACGGCGACAAGGGGGGGCTGGGAGAAGCCCCTGATCAAACACAGAGAGATTCCATGTGTGGCCACCCACCTCAACCCAACATGTGTAAACATGTCCCTTCCATGGATCGTTTGGTTATGAACAACACCATCTTCAGCAAAAGGGCGTGCAGTCACAAAGGAACTCCAGCCGCCCCCCCCCGGCCACTGAGGGGGTGTCTCCAAACCCGAGCGGTCAAAGAGATCGGTGAACCTAGGGAAATCCACGAGTCCGAGTCACTCGACACAGCAATTTGGCCCAAAACATCATATCTGGGGTACTTGCCACCTTCGTACCTCCTGGCCGAAGCGGGGCCTCCATCAATCCCTAAAAAAACCCGCCCCTAGAACAACGGGGCCTCCCAGCCCTGCCAAACATATTTGACAGGAATCACATGAAACACCACAGCACCCCACACGCAAGGTACTCCAGGTACTCGGTGACGGTACTCGGATAGAGTGAGGTGCCCATTTGGATGCGCCTGCCGCTGAACCACGGCATCTCCTTAGCCTGGACCATGATCCTAGCCACTTGTCGTGTGACAGAGGAGAGCAGCTTTGTCTTGAGGATCAGTGCTTCAAAATGGTTCAAAGAGCTCTTGAACGACTTTTTTGAACGACTTTTGCTCACTACTAGTAGGGCCTTTCCACCAAAGTAGCTGAGTGTTGTTTCCGATGTGTCAGAAGGGTGGGAATCCGTTGGAAGGATGAGCTCCAGAAAACAAGTTATGATGATGCACTGCAAATTGAGATCATTTCTGGGAAATTGGCTGGGCGACCGTATCTGAATAGAACACATCGATTGCAAGAGTCCTCAAATTACATCGCAAGAGTCCTCAAAATCAAGCCTATGTCAATCATTGGGTGCTGCACGATCCATTCACAGACTAGAGTGCTGTTGCGTCCAACAGCTTTAAGATAATGTTTGAAGTTGAAGTTGTTAGATCAATTCCTTTGGGCTCTGCGCTGAAACACGGGCAAATATCCCTCGGATGTTTTTTCAATCTCACCAACTGGCCAGATGGGATGTCCTACCAATGTCGCATGATTTTCTGGTAAGTAGCAAGACAAGGAAGTACCAACTCCTATCAAAAGCACATCACTTGAACATACCTGAAAAACAACAGGCTTTGCTCAGGTGGCTCGTCACTGGGTCTTTCCTTTAAGCACCGCCTCCTCCTGCACCGCGCCCAGAGCTATTTGCGGGGCAACGAGAAGTGAGACCTGGGACCGGCGGTGGTCCGCCTTGCCCTGCCGTGGCAGCACTAGTTGGAGTCTCACAATGGGTACGGTCGTACCTAGTCTTTAGTACCCAGACACTCAATGTATGGAAGATATGCCTACATTGACCCCCGAACCCACCCCAATATATATATATATAGGTAAACATGTCATATACATGGAGTGTCTGGGCATGTTTTACCAGGGGCCAGGGGTATGTTATATCCCATTTGTCAAAGTACTTTGGAGGGTGGTAGACATCATCACCCTTTCTGGACCATCCAAAGGGTCTCTAAGAGCACGTCGAGCACCCTAGACTACTGGGCTGGGTTTCCATTGATGAGGTGATTGGTTTTGATATGTTTGATACATAGCCAGTTGTATCGACATCGAGGTGCACTCCATGAACAGAGCGCTTCAAGCTTTGTCGGCCAAGATAATACAGCTCAAGTCGGCAAACAGTTCGTGGTGTGCCACGGCAGGGCAAACCTGGTTTTGGAGCAAGCTTGTCCCTTAAGTCCAAAGACTATATACCTTGCCCCACTGAAGTAACGGAAGTTCCCTTTCAGGTCACCTATGAAGATTAATTGATATTAATTGAATAGTCTTGGACGTCTTGTCGTGTATTTCTGAGATCACTCAAGTTTTCTCGTGTCGACCCATCGGCAGATTTAGAGGGACTTTTGGTTTCGACAGAGAGAGCTGCTCCAGGCCGAGCTGCACAGGGTGATGAAACGGGTCTGTCTCAAATCTCAACAGGCCATCGGCGAGCCCGGCTCGAATTCGATTTGTAAGCTCCGGTGTCATTGCGGGCCTGGTCGGTTAATAAATCATATTCATAATCATGCTCCCCAAGTAGTCCTGATTTGATGCAGACCCCACTCCATTACCTCAACCAGTCAGACATAGTCAGACTGCGAAACTGGAATCTACATCGCTTCGACCTTGATCAGTGCTTTTCTGCGCTGGCAGAATTTTCAGCCACAAAAGGAAGCGTGCAATTGGCTGTGTGCGTGCAATGACCTCACTCGATCGACATGATTCCGGTAGGTTCCTCATGTTGGTTCGGGTCAGTTGATTGACCTGGGGTTTGAAGGATGATAAGTCGCTCTCTGCTTGGAGCAACTTCAGGTCACTCAGGTCACTGTAATAAAGCACCGGCAGTCGAAGGAGTCAAGGACTTGTGGATTGTGGATGATCCAAAATGCCCGGCACGCACGTTTGAACCTTCCCCCCCCCCCCAATGGCCGGTCCTACTGGGGAGAAGTTGATCAAAAAGCTTGAAATCAACCAGACCGACCACTTGGTATAGATCTTCACTGAGTGCAATGAGCTGACATGGGCTGACACACAGTGCAACTGTTCCTTCGATCTGGAGGTTTCGTTGGGGGGGGATGTTGGGGAGGTCAATCCTTTTGTGACCGAACCAGTGCAATTACTACTCAATAGTGGCTGCTACATTGCAGCAATATATACCGGAATCTGCTGTCGTGTAGAGGAATGAACTAGCTGCCCTAGGCCAACTGCTTGTAACTTGGACCCAGTGTCAGCTCATGAGGTGTGACTGCCAATGACGCTGGCCTTCGCCAGAGTCTTTGCAGTGCACCGCTACGTATCTTTACCTTGTGTAGAACCTGAAGCCATGATTCCTTTGTATAGAGCCAAAGTGACATGTGCATGAGATTTCCCTCCCTTCCGGAACGGATTCCGAACTCGTTTGTCCAAAGCTTCGGTGGACCGGCTGCGTCCTGCCATCGGAACTCGGCTCCCCATGGTCCGGAACGGCTCTGGAACGGCTTGGAGCGAAGCGGCATCAGCTGAACCGCGCCCCAGTCGGGCCGGAGGGAGGTCAGCACCCTCCGGAGCTCCGACAGGGCACATGTTGGGGATCTTTGGAGTATCTGCGACATTGATTAGGGTATGTCTTTCGTTTGATGTAGCCTAGGGGCCTAGGGCTCCAAGCACATGCTGAGGTTCGGTGGTTGGGGGTGGGTGCTAGGGGGGTTGAACTAACTTCTGAGGATGTGGTGGGAGCCCTGGAATCATTGCAAGCCATACCATCCTAGATTTGCCAGGGGAATCCACTAGACACACAATGCCCTTTTGGGGAACAGCCGCGTTTGCTCTTCACAGACCCGATTTAGCACCTTTGCTTGATCATTCTCATGCATGGCTCAAATGGATGGCTCCAAACCAGTGACGGACTAGTCCAAGCGCACAACAGCCCAACAAGATCACTGCGGCACGGGCGGTTTTCGCCCCCTTTGTGGTGAGTTCTTCATCCACCGGTCCGTTGTTTGCCAGGCAGCAGCTTCGATGGTTTCCCCTTGGAGGTACCTCTCAGCCAGCTTCAAGCCTATTGAGAGACGGTGACACGAAATCGCAAGCAACTGTGAATCTATATTTGCCCAAGTTGAACTAAGGCGAAATGGACACCTCCACCGTTTGGACACTTCGCTGGAACGCTCTTTTCTTAAGGACCTTGCCAACGTTCTCGCGTGCGTCCCCTCCCAAAGACAGCACCACCTTCCGAAGTTGATACGTTGGGAACGCCATTTCTCGTCGCTCGATACGAGCAGACCCGGTCCTCGGTGAAAACCCGCGCTCTTCACGGTGAAGCCATGGGGGATGAGACCATCACGAGCGAGGAGGCTCACGACTGGGGAGGACACAGGGTCCAAAATGACGAGTTGAGTGATGAATGGACACCCGGAAGATCCCCAAATCACCTATGGCTATGGCTTTGAAGGGGCTATATATGGCTATTCATAGACACCCCACACTGGGGCAATCCTGGTAAACGTGAATCTTAGACCAGAGATTAATTGCACTGGCAAGCTCAAGGTTGTGAATTCTCGAATATTCTCGACCTTGGGGGAGGCCTGGGAGACCTCTACTGCCCCGTTGTGTTTTTATCGGTGTTTCAATTTGACATGTGAACAATTATGTGAAATGGATTTTAAACATTCAATGTAAAACATGAATTTTGCTGAAGGTTGTAGCATGTTTGTGGCCATCCCCAAATTCATTGAGCTGATATGAGCTGATTGGGATACTTCCACGTCTCCCGAACCGCGCGACCAAACACGGAAACTGCCATGAAACGGGGAAACAAAGAAAAAACAGTGAAGGCATCCGAGGCCGGGAACAGCCGACGGAACAGAGGCGCTTTTGCCTCCCAAATGATCCATGTAAGCTATGACTCTACATTCATCACCCAATACCATTTAGGCGATCTTATGGTGATGATGGTGGCGCCAACGTGCCATCGTCCAGGACGCCTTGTTCCCTTTCCTTCTTTCCACCTCATTTTTTTCCGTGATTTATGACTCAATGACGCGCCTTCTTGCCTGCGCCGTCCTTTTCTCCCGCTTTGTCGCACCGGGCCGGGCCGCTTTGTCGCGATCCTCGCACCGGTCCTCGCGCAGGTCCAGCTGCTGGAAGCCTCCCTGGCGCAACTGGAGATTTTCGAGAATTGCCCAAGGCCCACGGCTCTGCGACCGGGTCTGTGGTCCATCCGAGGATTCGACCCCGGTGGACAACGAGTGAGACACTCGTCGATATAGTAGTCGTTCTTGTTGGGTGGTCTGGTCGTTTTGGGCCTGGCGTTCCAACCACTTTCCTTGGCGAGCGCAAAAACGGGTGGTTTTTCATGGTTTTCCCGGTTTTGCTTTTTCCGGTTTTGCCCAAGGTTGGCTTGCTGGCTTGGGGAGTCACAACGAACATCATTCTGGTCTGTCCGTTTTAGGGGGGTTCAGAGACATCATTTGCCAATAAAAACAATATATAGATCAGATACAGGGCTCTTCTATAGACTCTAGACCATCGATCATCTATGAATGCTGATTCAACAGCAGGCAGATAGGCGGCTTAATGCGGCTACCGCCCTAGTGACCTTGGGATGTTCTCCAGAACCCCGATCACTTGGGTCGCGTCTTCTGGCTTCTGCTGCTGTCCGGACAGCAGCACAAAATGCGCGCTCGATCTGCGCTTTCTCAGCAGGGGTACGACTCTGGGGTTTTAAGGCGCTCTCTTTGGATATTTTGAACTTTGGACTAGTTTTGGACTGACATGAACTGAACGTTGATTTTAGAAGGTCCAATGAGTCCAATGCGGACAAGACGTCCAAAATTCCCGCCACATGCCCTGATCAAGAAGGCTTGCCACCCCAACCTATAGGTGCATTATGGTGCATTATGGTGCAGACTTCCATCACCTTGTCGACCTTCTCTTCCCCCCCCTTCCCTCGCGGTGGCGTTGCCGTGCCGTCAGGCAATTGATCCACGAGATCGCGCCACAGGCGACATGGGCGACATGGGCCTCACAGAGAGGGTGTCGTCCAGCGTCAGCCAGAAAGAGTGGAGTTGAAGTCTCAAGAGGGTTGCACTGTAAGATGGTCACGCGATAAGATGGGTCTCACAGTGTCAGTTCCACTATAAGATGGGTTCAAGAACTCGAACATGATGAAGACAAACACTTCCCAGACGCTCCATGTATCCCATATATGCCGATCAATTGGGGTGGTTCTGGGTGTCAATGGGGCGGCATATATACAGTAATATATATATACATAGAGCGTCTGGGCTTAATAAGGACTGACATTGGATCGATAGGTCGAACCAGAGTAAAGTGAAGAAAACAGACAGTGGCGGGGTAGAGAGCTGATGATCCACAGCTAGTGGAGGATCGCTCTTTGGTGTGCTATCTGGATCGCTCAGAAGCGCCACTGAACCAAGGCATTCAAGAGATTCAAGAGGTCAGAAGATGATGAGTGCTGGCTGTGCCATGTCGGCTACACAAGTGACTACCGTAGGGCGGTGGTTTCAGGTCTCTTCTACTGGCCTCCCTCTGGCGGGTCGTCTTGAACAAACCCACTGACTCATCGTCTTCGTTGAAACCAACGAACACCAGCTGTCAGGGCCCTCGGGCTCCAACCATATCCTCAGGTGACCGGTGGTATTCGACCCCTGGGACCTCTGGGATGTAGTCCAACCTCCAAGACTATGACTCCTCAAATCAGACCAAATCAGACCTAAATGCCCATCCATGGAAGCAATCTCTGTTTGTTCTTCTTTTTGTTCCTTTTTTGTTTCCTCCTCCCGCCTCGAACGCTAGGCTTCATGTCGAAGATATGAAGCGCTTGAAGAGGTCGTGTTCTCAGACCAGGCCCTGGACCACTGAGACGACCTGCGTCGCGCGTCGCGCAACGCAGCCGGGAGAGGGGAGCTATTTCTTCGGAGGCGATTTTCTCAAGGTCGAGGTGCAGATGTTGTTGGGAGGACTTGGCCAGATCCAGTTTTGTTGCCCGGCTGCCGAGGGAGGGTCTCAAGATTTTGATGATCCTTCCTCCTCCTCCTCCTACTCCTACTCCTACTCCTGCTCCTCCAGCTCGTCGTTACTGCTGGCCCCAACGAACCCGGACGTCACAGCAAGTGCTAGCTGAATCTGCAGCGGTCTGAGCAGGCGCCGACCCGAACACATGTCCAAATATATCTCAGAAACTACATTCCAGAACATTACCCAGCCATACCCAGCCTTGATGCCAGATGATGTGTCAAAACACACCCACACCAGTCTTGATGCCAGACAAAAGGTCACTACATGTGCCCTGCCTTCTTCCAGGGATCAAGATCACGTGAAAATAGGTGAAATCATGGGTTGTTTGGGCGTATGTTTTCTTGTACCCTTTTTTTGTGCCTTATGGTTTAATTCGGTGTTCTTCCAAGTCCAAGTTCTTTTGGTCAGTCTGGTTGGCACTGATTGGCCGGTCAAAGGTCCTGTTCGGATTCGGAACAAGCACAATCCAAGCTTGCAAGGCTGAACAACGGCCGGATGTGCTAGAAAAGTCTAGAAAACACAGATCAATCATGATTCAATCACCATTCTATACCCGTTTGGTGCCAAGGTGAAATCCTGTCACCCACACGTTTGGTGCCCCAATCCTTTGGCACCAGTATCCAGGTGCCAATGCTCGTGGTGCTTTCGGGCACCTTGCGGATTTGCATCGGCTGCGCACCCGTCACCGGGCGCTGACCGCGCGAAGCGCTCGCGCGCTTGCGGAAGCGGCGAAGCGACGGCGACGGGCATGTAAGGGTGGAGGGGTGCTGCAGTGAATCAGTGGCTTTCGAGTGGCTTTCGCGTGGAGTGGGAATCAGGTGCGAATCAAGGCATATTCCCTTTCATCAGGCATGTAGTATACTTTGTGAGTTTTTCCCCTACACCGTATACCAGGTCTACAGTATATAGGCAACATTCCCAAACCTAGTACATCAAACTCCATTGCTTGTTTGGTAGGTGAGGTCTAATCGATATCCTTCAAAGATCTCAAACGGTTTACATTCAAGCTGTTGAAATACCCGGATCCACCCACATCAGACCAACCAGACCAACCAGGGATCGCTGGTGGCCTTCGCTGGTCCGCAAGGATTCGGACGTTGGCCCTGGCGGTGTGCTGAACGTGAGTGGTATGCTAGGCCGCTCGCTGCTTCCTTCCGGGCTTTGTTCGGCATGACCTTCCGGTGGAGGATGGAGTCTCCAATCAATCGACAACACATGATAAATCCCTGGGGCAACTTGTGCTTCCGGTGGTGTGCTGCTTTTTTGGTTGTAAGAAGACGCATTGCGATGTCACGGAACCCTAAGACCCTTCTTGGAAGCAAGTCTGTTGCGGGCCAAGCGAATCGGTCCCACTGCCTTTTATATAGATAGTCCTTGTGCTCGCATTTATTCATATTCCTTCACCTTCCTGTAAGCAATAAAGCTTGCGCCCAGACCCTGGGAGAGAATGTTTCTGTTTTTTTTCCAAGCTTCCTTGAAGAGGTCCAGCAACCACAAGAGATGTCAATCTTTTCAACACCAAGACGCACTCCATGGCGGCCAATGACAGCCAAAGGCATGGTTTTTGGCTCCACACCAGCATCGATAGGCACCCCCGAATTGACGTGTCTCAAATTCAAGCCTTTGCAACCTTTGGATACCTGTGGTTCTTGCATTGCATGTCTCCAAAAGTGAGAAAGCTCCAAGCAGTAAGGCTCAGGTTCAGTGTTTTCATGGTCCTTGAGAGTCGTACCAGCTGAGGTATGACCAGTGCACCCCAAAAGATTCACAAGCTAACTGCCTGGTTTTGCTGAGGCCACAACCGATGCCTTGACAAAACCGAAGATGTACGTGCTGAAGCAGAGGTATTCATTCAAATCTGCTATAGTTACATCCCCCATACCCACCAGGTGGGTCCTACCTTGTCGTGGGAAACCGGAATTCCAGTGCCTGCCTTCCGCTGGATTGGGCCCGTGAAACGGGCTCCGTCGGCTGGGTATCCAAGAAGTTCTCTCAAAGGTGAATATGTCTTGCACCAGATTCGGGGCAAGCGCCAAACGATCGAATTCAACCACTCCTTTTGTGAAGGGACCACCGTGCCCCCCGTAGCTCCCCACACGTTCCGCCGAATGACACCCCCCAAACCTCAGAGCAGCGCCGATCTGTTCCGGGGTTTTGGGCCAAGCCAGGGACGTTGGTGGGCGAAAAGCGATGCGCAGGCTTGCATGAGCTGGCAGAGCCCTTCAAGCCCAAGGCCGGGGTGGAAAAAGGCACAAAGGCAAGAGGAAATGAGGTAGAAAAGGATATGGAAAGGAGGAGTGCAGCTGGTGATGTGTGTTGATGTATGAATGCTTACCTACTGGATCTTACTGGTATGAACAGTACATTACTAGTATGTACTGATTTTAGAAGGCCAATAAGACAGTATTCAAGGATCTTTCATGGTTAAAAGGAGGTGTTTAGATCCTTCTTTGTGGGGTTCTTGTTGACTTTAATCTTTTGATGTGTCCCACTACTCACAAATCTTACAGATCTATATTGTTGTTACATTGTTTTTTTTGTTGCACTGTTGCACTCGGAAAGGCATATGCAAGTAATTAAGCAGCACAGCTTTAGCGATTTAGTACCATAACATTCGATATAGTCATTGAATATCATTGGATCAAATTGTGCATTCCTAAAGTATCATGTTGTTCCTCATGTTTGCTCAGTTTGCTCCATTTTTTTTGGGGTCTCAAGCAAGTAAGTGAGCATTTGCACGAAAACCAGTAGTTCATGTACGGCTCACGTAGTGATTCAATGATTCAACATTGGGAAAGGCTTCTGCCCGATGTAGACCGCCACCTCCACCAGCACCGACTACATTTTGCCACAAAGGAATGCAGACCACCACAAGTGTGCATTCCTGCAATCGTGTGCAAGTCAATGCTGTTCAAGAAGGATTTCTTTTGAACCATCACACTATGAATGAACACGAATTGCACATTAAACGTTGGATCTTCTTTCTCATGTCAACACAAAACGCATGTTCGATAAAAAGGTTACGTATGTTTTTCCATTCGTACCAACAATAGTTGAGTTCTTTTTCAAATGTAAAAGACACAGAATTGAGAAACAAAAAACAACACGAATCGCCAAAAACATGTTTGTTCAATTGTGCATCAATGTTTTTAATTTATGCATTAAAACAGCCCAACAAATTGAACACACTTCGAACTTGGATTTTCAGTTAATGCAATTACCACGTTGGGAAGGAAGGCGATGGAACAGCAAGGTGGAAAGGTCAGCTGAAACAGTATTGTTGAACAATGTTAGCACTCGCAAGCGGCGGAAAAGCGAACCGGCTGCTCAGCTGCTGGGGACGAATGTTTATGGGGTGGAAATCGTGAAGAACCATGAAACAAAAAGTGGAAAAGTAGGGTCACAGCTTGTGGAGAACTCAGCAGGTACACACCGAGACGTCTCTCAGTGCTTCCCGTGCGTCAGGTAGCTTCGTTGGACATGGTCCCTGAACGCACGCCATGTCCCCCTGCCTGTGTGAAAGTGGTGGGGTGAGACCCTTTGTCCAGGGTGTGACACACACAGGTCGCCGCATTCGGCGCTTTTTTCAAAAACCGGTGGCAGGCGTGGTAGTTATGCCCCTTTTGGACATATAGGTTGACGAGTTCAGCCGCAGCAACGTCAGCGCTGGAGGGTGGGAATGTGTATTTTCGAATGGTGTGGAGTCTTGATTGGAGGCCTGATAGAGCCAAGCGCTGGCTCCCGGCGGTTGTGGAGTCCCGGATTTTCCAGGGTTGGGAAGGTTGCATGTAGGTGATGGTGCGTTGTGGGAGGTCGATGTTGAAACCGAGGAGATGAAAATCCTCCACCGGTTCGAGTTCAACTGGGTCGCCAAAGAAATTGTGGTGGATGAGGGTTTGGATAGCCGGGTGTTGAAGGAAATGTTCGTTGTGGACAATGAAGCGGTTGTCGACATATCGATAGTAAGTAAAGTAGAGGTCTGTGTGTTGAAGGAGGTTGTTGTGGATCTGATGCCAGGAGTGCTCAATGAGGGTGATGGCAACATTGCATAGGGCTGGAGAGAGCTGGGATCCAATCCCGGCCCCTCGGATTTGTTTGTAAGTATTGTTGCAAGCCTGGAAAATGCATGTGTTGAGGGCAAAAGCCACGATGGTGGTAATGTCGGAAGTTTGGATAGTGCGTTGGGTAGGGTGTTTCCGATGGTGTCTGCCAATGTGTGAGTGGTGGAAAGGATTGCCGGTGGCCTGGACATCCACCGTCAAGGTGTGTGTGGGTTGCTGTTGTTGCCAGTGGTGGACGAGGGAGTGAACTGCATCGATGAGTCGGTGCTGTGGGACTGAGTTGAAGAAGCCGACCAGGTCATCGTTAGTGGCGTGTAGTGAGATGTCTGGTGGTGTTTGGGTAAGGTAGCTGTGAAAGTGGTGCCAAAGCTGGGGAATGGACATTTGGCCGGGATGTTGAGGGTAGAGGTGTTGGAGGATGATGTCAAGGGCACGGCTGGTGATGCGAAGCAAGTTACCACTGAGTGATTGGAAGTATGAAATAATGGTACGGCCTTTTTGCCAGTGCTTCTTCTCTTTTAGGTGGACAACGCCGTATGGAATGTTGAAGTCTTTTCGGAAGCCCCACTTGTAGCGAGTGCGCAAAATGGGGGGGACCGTGGCGGCCAGGTGGTCGTGGATATTGGTGGCAGTGATGTAGGGAAGTGGTTCGAAAAGTTCGGGGGATTGCCAGGTGTTCAAGGCGCCAGTGAAATATTGGCGAGGGCAAAACAGCCGGAGTTGTTGGAGCTCATGGTCGGCATGGTGGAGTAATGTGTGTTGTCCCAAATGTTCTTGGAGTTGACGAAGCAGGCGGGCCGTAAAACGGGGTTGCTGCTTGAGGTGTGTGTTGTGAAGGCGCCATTGGTGCTCAAGGAAAGGCGGTAGGTGTTGAGCTAGGGATGGTGGAAGCCCCTGTAGTTTGAGCCATTTGGTGTAGGCCGTCGTGAAGATGAGGAAATAACGAGCTTTGCTTGGGTAATAGGTGCTGTTCATATTGGCGTTGAGGAAAATGCTGAGGTGTGTAGGGAGTTGGAGTTGGTCAAGTGTAAGGATGTAGTGGCCATTGATGGTAGGGGTATCGGGATCCTGCAGGAGGGTGCGAAGGTGATCGCATGCGCAGGGGAGGTCTGCTGGATCTGGCGGGGAGTGGAGGGTGTCCTCCCATGTGCGGTGGTTGTGCAGGTGGGAGCGGAGGGTTTTGTGGGCGGCTTCCCTCAGTCTGTGGGAGGGGAGGTGGAGGGGAATGGTGAAATGCTTGTGCTGCTGGATGGTGGTACGAAGCCATTGTTGGCAGTGCTTGGTGAAGTCGTCATGGGCCAAGAAGGGCACTGTCAGTGGGATGTTTGGCTTAGGTGGCGTGAGGTTGCGGTAGATCAAGGCTTTGTTGAGGATGTGAAGAGCTCTGCTGCGGCCAGGTTCTTCCAAATTTGCGGCCATACGCCGGATTGCATACACCTCGAGGTCCGTGTGGCGGCCGCTTCTTATTTGTTTTGCTGCCTCAAAAGAGGCTGCGGTGTGTTTGGTAAGGTTGCGAAGAAGTTGGAGGGCGTGGTGCTTAGTGGAAGTGTAGAGGTGTGGTTCTCTGAGGGTGTACTGGCGTTGTCGAAGGCGTCGGAAAAGTCGTTTGTGGGTGGCTAGTCTGGAGTAGAAGTGGGCTCTGTGTTTCGCAAACTGCCATCCCTGAGCTTTGAGTTTGAGGTGGTGGGAAATGAAAGGCCAGTTGAGTGAAGGCATCCAATTGGCGATGTAGTGGTGCTCTTGGATCCAGGCTTGGTCGTATGTGTCATGGGAGGTGAGTTGAATAGTGGTGTAGTGGTGGATGTTGTTGTGTGAATGCCAATAACGTAGGGAGAGTTCTGCAGAGATGGGAATGTTGTTCTGGAGTTGTTTGAGTTTGGCGCGGCGATTGTGCTCGCGGTGGGGGATGCCGATAGCTGTGGAGCCAACATAGAAGTGGCCATGTTGATGGTAGCAGCGTTGGGGTTGGTCGGGATTGAAGTGGAGCTTGATGTAGACGGAATTGGAAGAGAGGAAGTTGTGGTAGTGGTAGGTGTGGGGTAAAATGTGGAGCTGGCGGAGGCGGTTGCGCCATTGTTGTGAGCGACGGGTGTTGGACGGGTATGCGAAAAGAAGTGTGATGTGGATGAGGCCGGTTGCAAAGATGGCCTCGGCGCGGTCGATGTATTGGGTGCGGTGGATGAGCATGGAAAGTGCGCGGTGTAGGTGGAAAAGTTGGGTGAGGTTGGTGTGGCTGGGTTGCTGCTGGGCCACGATGGCGAGTCAGCAACCAATGGCTGCTCCGACTCCCACCAGCTGTTGGAGGCTGCGAATGGGGAGTCGGTTGACTCGGTTAAGGGGTAGGCCATACTTGGTGGCTGCTTCTTTTAGCTGCTGCGTGGTGACTTTGCTTGTTTGCAGCAGTCGGATGACTTCTTTCGCAGCTTCTTGGATGACGGGGTCAAAAGTAGTGACCCATTGTTGGATATCTGGGTAGTTCCAGCCTTCGGGGATGTCGTCTTGCAGGGTGGGGTGCGGTGGTTGCAAGACGTCGGTGATGGCTGGTGGTTTCGGTGGTGGTGGTGTGGGTGCGTGGGAAGGGGCGGCTGGTGCAGAAGATCGGCCGGTGTGCTTGACTGGTGTGAGCGGGTTGCCGAGGTCGTGGAGTTTCTGGCGTGCCCGAGCCAGTTCGTCGTTGGTGTTTTTGAGGGCGCGTAGGGCGGAGCCTTCCGCAGGTGCTGGGGAGTGGGTTTGCAGTTGGTCGATAAGCAGTTTGATGAGGGGAGCGTGGAACGCTCGGGCATGGGTAGTTTTGTTTGGAACGTCTGTGCTCTGTTGTGTGTGGAGAGCCTCCGCTATGCCGTCAAGGTCAAGGCGGTGCTCGCGGAGTTGTTGGAGAAAAAGGGTCACGAAGACCGACTCCGCTATGCTTCTGGTTGCAATGAAACCTGTGAATTTGCCGTTGCTCAGGGTACGGGCAGTGAACTCGGAGGTACCGTGGTAAGCCAATTGCCACGGGAAGACCTCGAAGGTGGGGAGGCCGGCCACTCCTGCTTTGCGAGACCACTGGGTGGGTTGAATCGTACGATGTAGTTGGTGGCCGTGCAGTGTGTTGGAGTCCCAATGTTGTTCGGTTGGGTTCCAGGAGTCCGGAACAGGTGGTGTGGGAGATGGGATGTGTGGGGGTGGTGGGGCAGGCGCTGTGGTGCCACGTGTGGTGGGTGGTGGCGGTGGGCTGTGTTGGAAGGTCGATGGTGGTGGAGTGACAGGTTCGGCCGTGGGCAGGGGTGGCGGCGGCGGAGGTGGAAACTCCGGCTGGGAGGTGGGTGCCTGGGGTGGGGGTGTGTGCTGCGCTGGCGGTGTGTACGGTGGAGTCACATAAGGGTTGGAGTGGTGGACGTGGTGTGTGCGAAGTGCGTGAGTGAGTGGGCCGTAGGTGCCTGTGGGGCTGTAGGTGTGGTGTGCGGCGGTGGGAGGAGAAGTTGTGGTATCTGGGTTGGTGAGCTGCTGATGATGTT
The DNA here is from genome assembly GCA_963970005.1 of Durusdinium trenchii. Lineage (NCBI taxonomy): Eukaryota > Dinophyceae > Suessiales > Symbiodiniaceae > Durusdinium > Durusdinium trenchii. Next base: position 67,180 of record CAXAMN010002158.1, read on the forward strand.
GCTGCATCAAATAATGATTCCAGTAATATTGCTGCCACTGCGCGTCCATGGTGGCTGGGCGAAGTATCACTGGATCGTGGGCGTGGGGCACCGGTTGTTGATTTGAGCAAGCTGAGAAAGGGAAAGCAGGTGCAGGACAGTCAATTAGGGGAGCAATGGTGGCGTTAAAACAGTCATGCTGTCGGCAAACGGTTCCGAAGAAAAACTCAAAAGATCGCTGAGAACATAGGAAAACCGGAGTAACCCCAAGAAGGCACCTGTGTGGATCCGAACAACATATTGAATGTCAGGCTGTCCACTGAAACGCGCTATTTTTCGTTGTGCAAGGTGAAACTGAAAGTGGTTGTCTGCGCAGCAAGCTGGGCGACCGTCCGAAGATGATGGTGGGCTTGTTGTTGGAAAGTTGTGGTTAAAACAGGACCTACATGGCCAAAAAAGGAGTGAGGGTAGGAAAAATGTTGGACAAATCATCCTCGGTGGAATCATGGCAGGCGCCTCAGGAGCTGCAGCTGCGTGATCGATGGTTATCTGCATGCCACGGGTCGGTGACTGGATCGTAGTCCTGTTGTGATAGCGGCAAGGGGCGCCCTTGCGCGTCCACCCAGATCGTGGGTGGGCGGAGTGTGGCCACTGGGGGTGGTGAACTCAAGGTGGAGGAGCCAGTCTGTGGTGAGATGAATGGAGTGGGTTGCTGTGTTTGAAGGGGGTACTGTGCTGGCCATGGGTGAGTGGGCGTGGGAGCGGCTGTCGGTGGTGCCACTGAGGGTGCTGGCGTATAAGATGCGCCTTGAAAGCATGGCCAGCCAGTTGCCGGGGGAACAGGCTGAAGGGGCTCGGTGGTAGAGTGTTGCTGTAGGGCTTGAGAGAGCGATGGTGGAGGTCGCTTTGGAAGTGGATGGACTGTAGTGGTAGTATGGCGGTTGATGCCGGAGGCACTACCGTGGGGGGTTGGGGATCCTGTGCGTGGATCTGGCTGGCGGGTGCGGGTGGGGGTAGTGGTGCGAGGAGGTGTCTTGGAACGCCTGTTGCGTGGTGTGCCGCCGATGGGGGATGGAAATGTAGGTGGAGTGTGGGGCTGTTCTGGCAATGTGACAGGAGGTGTGGGGATGAGGTTGACGTATTGCCATCGATCGTGTGGTTGCTTGTTGGTGGCTGATGTGGGATTGGGGGATGCTGTGGGAAGCGTACTGCTGGCGGCTGGAGGGGAAGTTGCCGATTGGTTGCTGTCTGTTGTGGGGAGGAGGCCGGCAAAAGAAGGGAGCTGGACGATGGCGTGGATGTCCGTCTGGACATGACGGTGGTGGGTGGCTGTTCGGGGGGTTGCTCGAGGAGTGGTCTGTTGGGATTCGTGCATGAGAAGTGGTGGAAGTGGATTGGCCAGAATGGATTCTGAAGGTGGAAGAGTCTGAGTGGCGACGTCCTGCAAAGTAGTAGTTCGGGTTGTGGCGGTGGGAATTGGGTAGAAGCGGAGGGGTGAAGTGGAACTGGGAGGATGGTCTGTCTCGGTGTGTGTTGATGTGGAGGTCTGTGCGGTTAGGTTGGGATCCAGGAAATATGCTGCTGGGGGAAACCGAGCCATGGTGTCAATGGCATTGAGAGCCAGGCGCGTGTGGCTCTGGATGCGTTGTACGTTGTTGTGGTAAATGGCAATGAGCCGCTGGACAGGTGGTGGGAGTGTATCAGTTAGAGGTGGATGTCCGATAGGGGTGTCAGTGAGGGCGTTGAGGCTGTCCAGGTGTTGGTGAAGAACGAATCTGTGGACGTGAAGGTCAGTGAGAATGCCCATAAGGGCGTGGGGTGGTTGGAGGGTGTATACTTCGGCCCAAAACGATTGGTCTGCCGAGATGTTTGTGGTGGCTGATGGTGCGGGTTGTGAGGGTGGGGAAAGTGGATTGGGTGGAGGCTGCAGCGGGGATGTTGGATCCTGCACTTGCGGAGGTGTTTCCTCCGGATCTTCATTGAAGAAAAGTAGAACTTCGGACTGCTCATCATAGTCGGTGTGGCGCTCCATTGACAGCTAAGTGTGGAGGCGGTGCACGGTTGCAGGTAACGATCACGAGTTTGAAAAACGGCTGCGGTCAGGTAGAACACACCTGCATGTAGGATTGAGAGGTTGGAATCAGATGTCAATCCAAAAGTCAATTTCATGACATTCAGGTGTCTCACCATGACATTCAGGTGTCTCAGGTGAGTCCCTGTCCCTCATACATCTCATACCAACCACCACCACCCACTCTCTCTCTCTGCCATGGCAGCACTTTTATCATTCATAGCTTGAGCTTCGTTTGTTGGAAGGGCCAACCCTAATCACTCAAAAAGAAGCATTTTTCAGCTTCTAGTGAATGGCAGCCTTCCCGCTGTTCTACTCAAATCAGTGGCCATCACTCAAATCAATCTCAAGCATTCACCATCGGCCAAGGACAACTCATTCTTGAGAAAATAAAGGGGCTTGCCTTTGTTCGGACATTGGGCACTGCCATCATGACTACATTACAAACGATTCCATTCTCAGCAATCCTTTGATCCAAGAATCGGGGCCGCAACTCCTGAGCTAGAACCATTGACTCTTGATAGGGTGCATTAATGGTGCATTGAAAAATATTGAACACACACCAACAATCCAGCTTTCACCAGCTGTTCAAGTAAGACTCATTCGCCTCTTTCGCGAACATGACTCGCCACGCTCGGGTGATGGTCTTCGATGCCTCGATTGCCTTGGCTGAGGAGAAGAACTGGGGTGGGAAGCATTGCATGATTATAACACAACAGTAACAATATATTATATCATCATCATAATCTAATATATATCTATTGCACAGCAAAGCACTGATGTCGAGAACACAGAAGCGAGCGAACTGTGCTTGAGAGAGCCAATATTCGAGGGCAGTGTCCAACCAAAGTAGATCTTTTGGGCCTTGGGCTTGATGATGTATGTAATCTCACCTAGGTTTGCTGCGGAAACCTGTGGTGTGTGAGGGATGGACCTAAGTTCTTTTGGACCTAAGCCACCAACCTGCTGGATCAGCACTCCCCTTCGACACTGCAGATGGTTTCTCCATGCTGTGGCAATTTATGGTAAAGTCCCCCACAGTCTCATGCAGTTCGTCGATAAGGTCTTTGAGAGAACACCTCTCAGCATCTGAAGTCTTCTTAGACTCCTGCTCAGTGATCTCCAGTATCACTGGATCACTCTCCGAAGTCCAGGAGCACTGCATCACGCGATCCAATTCCCCTGTCAAGGCAGGATGCTCGGGCTTCAAGTGCTCTTATGCGGGTTCCTTTTCAATTGAGACTCAACAAACCCTGCTGCCTGGAAACAATTCTGAAACACATTGTGTTGCAGAGAGCAATTGCTGAAACCAATTTTTCCAACCCCCTTCATGCCAGCACTGGTTAGTCCACTATGTCCACACTAAAGCTCAGTGTTGCCAAAGAAGCCACTGAGCCAAGGGACTCCCTGACACCAGTGATACAGCAATGATTCTACGCAATGATCAGAAATGGATTACTTGGTGTTGAGAAACACCGCTATTGGATGTTCGTTGAGCACACGACAAATAAAAACAGCTGCAGCAGTAAGTTCAGATTGACACAAGATTGTTGTCGGTACCAAATGTGAAGCAAAACCAGTGAACACTCAGTCAAGGTGCTCAGACTTCTTCCCTTTGTCTACTTCCCAAAAACATTGCCCAGGCTGCTTCCAATGGACTGTCTCACGAACAAGGGTGGAGATGAGTACACACATATCAGCAGTGATACACAGGGGACAGTGGTGGTTGAAGTAGACAACGCAAGCCACTCAGGGCCGAAGATCCAGTCCAGACTGCAGCAGACTAGAATAAACCCAGAGCAGACTTGGTCCTACACAGAAGTGACAGGAGTTAATCTGTCACTTGAGGAGCATCGGCGCCTGATGATCCTGATGCTTCCTGGCTTTCAGCAGGCGCATCAGCATTCGGGGGATTTGAAACGTGGGTCTTCAGTCGTCGGCGGGACAACTCCGACGCGCTCATGTTTTTCATGCTGTTCACACGTGCTGGATGAGTCCGCCACCTCAAAGCTGATCTCAGCACTTGGTGACATGTGACGAAGTATGTTGCAGTATCAGCCATGAAAATAAGTGAAGCAAGTTGGGCATCAGCCGAGCCACAAAGTTCGAGCTTGTTTCAAACACTCCTTGCCTGACCAATCTGGGTGCTCCTTCTTGAGGTCAGCGATGGTGTTCTTGAGGTGTTCATGATAGATCCCCTGAAGACCCTGACAAGTCAGGAGTTACAGTAGAAATTGGGAGTTGCGCTTGAGTGCATGGAAAGTTGATATTGAAATACCTGTAGTTCATATTTCATGGAATCCATTTGGCTTCACTGTTGCCATGCTGTCGCTCTCGCCTCCACCTTCGGCTTCTCAGGTGCTGGCTTCTTTACCGCCTTGGCCGCCTTGCAGAGCGAAGGCGCACATTTTTTTAAAGTACTGGCAACATCTTATAATGATGAAGTCAGAAATCAAACAGATTGTGACTCAGGGATTTGTCATGGACCCGCTGTGCTTAGTAGATTTTGAAGAAGAACCAACTCAAAGGCGCATGACACTGATACACACTGATGTCATGATAGGGTGAAACACAGTGCCTTGCTCTTCCTCTCCTGCCCAAGCACCAAAGTAGAGGCATCCGAGTCTGAGGCTGCTTCATCAAAGTTCAATTTCTTTGGAGGCAGCTCATTCTCATCCTCAGAGACCAAGCCCTCATCAGAATCCAACGAATCCTCTTCTGGCTTTGTTTCAGTGTTCTTCCCACTGCTTCTGCCACGTCCCTTGCCACGGCCCTTTCCACGGCCCTGTCCACGTGTCTTCTGGCCTGCGGCATTTTGGGTCGCTAGGACAGCAGCTTCCTTGACAGAGAGAGCACCCTTTGGAGCGGCCTTTGTTTCTTTTTTTGGATCAGATTCTTTGGCCATCAAACTCAAGTGATGCTTGTCCAACTCAGCACATTGTTGGGCATATGCGTCCCAAGCTTCTCCTTTCCCATCATCTGCCTTTTCTTCTGCTGCCTTTCTCTTGCGAGTTGCTTGCAATTCTGCGACAAGTTGACGAGCTCTGGCTGCCCGCTTCTCACGTTTCTGCTTTGCCGAATCTTTACTCTCTGACTCTTTCTTCTGGCGCTTAGGCTTTTCTTCCTTTGCCTCCTCAGTCCCTGCCTTTCTTTTTCTCTCCCTCTTGGGCTTTTCCTCCTGGGCTGACTGTCTCGTACGACTCTTCTCTCCCTGTGGTTCCTCCTTTGGCTTCTCATCATTCTTCTTCTTCCTCTGACTCGCACGAGTCTTCTTTGGCACGGGTTCCTCTTTTGGCTCCTCATCAGTCTTCTTCTTCCTCTGATTTGCACCAGTCTT
>CAXAMN010002158.1:72576-116409 GCA_963970005.1 Durusdinium trenchii
TTTGGCTCCTCATCAGTCTTCTTCTTCCTCTGATTTGCACCAGTCTTCTCTTGTTTTGGTTCCTCCTTTGGCTCATCATGACCCTTCTTCCTCTGACTCCTACGAGTCTTCTCTCGCCCTGGTTCCTCCTTTGGCTCCTCATGACCCTTCTTCAGCTTTTGGCTAGCCGTCTTCTGTTCTTTTTTCTCATCGGATCTTTTCTTCTTGTCATCTTGCCTGGCAACAGAGATCCTCTCATGAAGTTCATTCAGTTTCTCTGCGCTCATCGATGGGTTGTTCTTCTGTGTGCTTTGGAGTTCGCTCATAGGCAGTGTTGGAGCACTCACCTGGACCAAACACATGATCACTGATATAAGATTAGTGTGACTCAGAATGTTTCTTAATCTGTCAGAATTGATGCGACACCAGATGAACGGACCTTCTCCTGACTATGCGAAGACATCTGTGGGGATACCTGGAGTGGGAAGCTGTCCACAATCAACTCACAAGTTACAGCACAGGAGTTGATGTCTCTCTTGCCACACCGGACCTGGCCAGGTCTGGGAGATGGCGTGGTCGTATATGTCTTGTCCAGCTCTGAGATGCACGCAAAGTCCTTCACCACACACAAACACCCTGACCAACACATGTTGCATGGGCATGTGTGCATGTGCACAAGAAGACGACATCACTGACGACATCCAAACCCACGTCCTTCTCAAACCCATGTTGTGCCAGCAAGGATTCCAACGAGGTACTCATGGCACTAGAGCAATCTAGAGCACAGATTGGTCGGGGCCGGACCAGCTATACTAGGTGACTGTACTGCTGGTTGAGATTCAAGAGATCCACACAGTGGTGAGTCTGAGTGAATTGCAGTTAGCTAGACTCTCTAGACTCTCTCATGTTTCCCCCGCCTTTGTTCATTTCGCGCTGCCACTTCGCGACCTTGTCACCCTTTAAGAACTTGGAAGCTCCATGACCGAACAGACATTCACTGGTTTCGACATCAACGTCCATGTGTGCCACCTCAGACCCAAACATCTATTATGTGTGACACGATGTGACATCTCAGCCCCAAAGGATATTGTCTTTAAGGTCATTTTGGATGTTCCCATCATGATGATCCAACAAAAAATTTCCCATTGCCATGTTCATACTGCAACATGGCTTGGACAATCAGTTGGTGAATGTTTTAAACAACCAATGATCACTCCGAGTAACAAGGAACAGCTTGTAGGGCTGTCCTTCGACGACTCCTTGCACATTACCTTCCCGATCTTTGGAGGCCACAACATAGAGCGATGTTCCTGCTGTTTTGCCAGGCACTTTTGCCTCCAAGTTGTACTGCTGAGTCAATTCGTCCAAGGTCGATGGTTCTTTCCACGGCTCGGTGTCTTCCACTTCCTCGTGGGGCACCACAGCGGTGGAGGTGGGGGCACAGGCGGCCACATTGGCATCGAACCTAGATGCGCAGAGAGCTGGAGGGAATCTCATAATAACTTAATAATAGAACTCTCATAGCAAGCAGTACAGCAAATTAATCAATAAGGGTTTATGTGGAAAAAGAACCAACCATAACCAACCACAAGTCCAACCACACTTTACAGACAGGCTGGGTAGCTTTTTGTCGAACTCCGCAATAAGCTCACGCCACTGTGCACCATTAATAACACACGAACTGTGGAGTTGTCGGACATGTGGAGGAAGAGTGATCTTGTATTTCTCCCAGCCAGTTCCACTGCCAGTTTTAGTCACCGAGACCATTTCGAATCCGAACTCGCTTGGGTCCACACTGTCGGTGAGAGGAGGAGGATCCTTTTCGTATGAGCGAACATCACCCATGCAATGTTTGCCATGCTTCCAATCCTCCAAGGGGTTATTTTCATTTTAAAATTAACGAATCGTCCTATTTTTGATAATTAATCCACCAGTCAGTTCATCCACCCATTCCCATCCTCCAACAACTGGGTGGCGATCACTCGCTCACAGTACTCAGTGCATTGACAGCTTTTGGCAATTGATAGGCTTGCCATGGAGTTCCCATCAGCAGCTGTTGTGCCCCAATACATGCAGGTCTTCTCCAGATAGGCATCGTAAGGGGTGAGATTGCAAACTGCCAAGAAGTTGTTGGGCAGCTCCGTCTTGTTGAGCAATGAAGAAAGAACAGACTTGGGAAAAGAGTCTCCAGCCAGGTATTGTGCGGATTCTTGGACATCGCTGTAACTCCTAGAGGGCCATTAGCTTCAGGGACATTAGCTTCAGGGACAGAGGAATATACAAACACATGAAATCAGTTTTCAGTGAACACTAATTGTTGGAAGGACCCTCGCCTTGTTCCCTCACTGGCGTGTGGCAATGCATCCTTCGTCGCCTCAGGGATGATGTACTGCGCTTCTGACAACCATACGATGTCGTCCCTGGTCGACCTGGATCATGTCAAAGGACGGGCAGACTGATGGGCGGGCAGACCGAAACATATTGACATCATACACACACAAACAAAAGACTTGTGGGATGTGTTGCCAAAGAACCGATCCAAGGCCAATTGACTGTGAGAGAAGATGTTCTCAGCCAGTGTGTCTTCTTGCACAACCAGCCATGCTGGAAACTGAAGCGGCACCTTCTTCTTCAAGGGAGCTGGCGGCATGCGAATGGATAGTGCAGTGGAGAACAACCCCCGAGCGTCGCACTTGTCTTCTATTCGCCTTGGAACTGGTAGTCACTCAGCGCAGACAAGTATTAACAATAAGTTGTGTATTGAAACTTTGAAGTAGGGGTTTGCAAAAACATTGAGCAACTATGATATGAAGAAAAACTTAGCCTGCTGATTTCCAAAGACACCTAACTTCTCCTCTCAGTCCATTCTTCACCTTCTCCGAAGGCAGGATTGGACAAACGATCATCACTGCCGATACCAGTGGCTTCTTTGCCAGTATGCTAGCCGCAACATCAACACACCAGTTCAAATCGCTGTGCGACAGCCTGCCCAGCTTTGAGAAATCAATCCATACCAAGAAGGCTGCCCGATGGCGGTTCATGCGGTCCATGAACTGTCAGGGAGCCAGGATTTAAATGATTAACGCGGCATTAAAACGCAGCAAACTACATGACAACTAGTAACAACAATCTCAAGACTTCAAGACAATCTATCCCCTGGGCCATAGAGGGCGCCTTCTCCACAGCAATTTCCAGCTCACCAGGGTTCCCGCTGACAAAAGAACATCTCTCAGTCATGTAGGAATTCACAATGCTTGCACCTATGGTGTTTTGACCTCGTAGGTGGAGGAGTCGATTGGTTTTGATGGCCCTCTCGGATTTCACCTCTGCATTGTAAAGGCGGCCTAAGTTCGCCACATCTTTGGCTAATTTCATGCTGTCACGGTCCCACGCAGCGGCCCGCGCTGAGGCGTCCAGCTTCGACAGACGGTCATCCACGATGACAAATGCATCGGTTTCCTTCTTTTGTGCTGGCGCGTGATCCAGCCACAGCTGCAAATGGTCAGGCCGTACAGCCGGGTCTTTGAGCAGAATGACATCATCCGCCTCATCGTTGTAATCCCTGGGTGCGATGCCCACAAGTGAAGTCTACAAAATATCAGTCTACAAAATTATACAAAAACCAGCTTGAACTAAACCGTTCTAAGAATAAAGGGTCATTGAAATGCAATCCACAGAACCCCTCAATGATGCGCTTGGTGACAGTATCCAACAAGGCAGCGTTAAAAACACTGGAGCCATCCGAATCCCGCACACTCTTCATCTCTTGCAGCACAAACCCGAAGAAGGTGATGCGATCACACTCCTCTTGCCACTTGTCAAGGCCAAGCCGTACCATGGCAGATTTGCCTGCTCGAGCTGATGCTACTTTGTGCAGGAAAAACACCCGGGAGATAAATAACTGCTGCTTGTCAGCGTCCATGGAGAGAATGGAGTGCCACTTGTCATTCGGAACCTTGGGGACGCCACCGAGGAGCCACCGAGGATCAGCCAAGGTATCACGCGCAAAAGCTGCAAGGGATGGGCAAGTTTAACTCTGACATGACTTATTGTAAAACTGACCAGTATCCCAAACCATTAAGTGACCACAATCACTATTAGATAGTAAGAGAACCTTTTTTTTGTTCCCTCGCCTGACTGCTCGAATCTGAACTGGTGAAGGTGGCGCTCAATCAAAGTCCACACACTGCTATGGACTCCAACCTGGGCACCCCGAATGACTGTCACTGTTTTAGTTTGCTTTGAGTTGGACAACAATCAAATCATACTTTCAACCTAGAAACGTTACACATTTCTCAACCTAGACACTTTGAAGCCAAACAAAGAGATAGCAGTGGCATCATCTATTTGATATCGTTTGTTCGAGACTGCAACTCCGTACCCGTTGTGCTCAGCGATCCCCTCAAGAAAGGCAAGGCGGTATCCAGCTTCACCATCAAACTTCGCAGGTTCCTTCCAGGAAACATGGATTGAATCTCCATGGTCTAGGATATTAAATGTTATATTGTAGTATAATATTAAATATATACTCGATCTTCGAGTAGGTTTCATATCTCCTAGGTTTCACATCTGTCCTCCTTTTGTTTTTTCATCCGCCCGCTTTGCAAAGATCAATGCTTTTTGGATCATTGTCTTCTTGACTCTCTCAGCTTGTTGTTCATGAGATTGCAGTCTCCGCCATTCCAACTCAAAAGAGTGACGGTAGCCTTGAAGGACCGAAGCTGGAATGGTCAGCACTGTTCGCAAGAACCTGTCCGCAGGGATGCTCGGTTGGCTGGGTTGGGAGACATCAAAGGCTTTGGAGACCCAGTGGACAGTGGTCCAAAAGGCGATGGTTTCGCTGGACAGGGCCCCAAAAGGCGATGGTTACCTTCTTGGGGGACGATCATCACAAATTGGATACCCAACAAAACTCATGTTTGGGATAGTATGCATCACCTTTTGTGCTTCAGAAATCTCAATCTTCAAAAGGCGACGGTCCCACTGAAACCATCACCTTTTACATGGTGCTCAATGACAAGGTGTAGAGCAGACTGCATGTACCCTGCCTTCATATCTATTATAAAGATAACACAGACCTAAGGATTCAATGTACAGGCCTCCAGAATCATATGAAACTATATTGCCACACTATGTCAAAAGGCGACGGTCTCATTGGAACCATCACCTTTTGAACTTTAAGAGTTTTGTTGTACAAAAGGCGATGCATACTATGCCAGCGGTCCCTTTCCCACATGCCTAGTGAGATCCTCTTTGACATCATCGCAAGCCAGCTCCTTCTGTAGATGGAAGTACGAATACAGGATCCCAAACCAAATGACAGAGAGTCTGCCCTGCCCCTTCGATACAAAGATCTCTCCGTATTTTCCCTCAACCTTGTCGTTGGCCAAATAGATTTCGAACGGTTCTCGATTCTTTTCAAAGCCAACATTGAACAGGTCAGAGGCGTTGTTGATCCACTGAGGAAACAGCGGGAGCCCGTCCCGGGGCATCTGGTACTGGAAAGACAAAATGGGAAATTCCATGAAGTCTGGAGAGCCAGCCTAAGTTTCCAAGCTATGTGCTCCAGAAAGAAAACATCTCCAAGCTATGTGTTTCATGTCCATACTAACTAGACAATGGACTGCCATGTGTTCCGGGAAGCAGACCATGTCACGTCTGAAGGATGAGGTATATGGGTCCCTGGCATCAGTGCATTGAGCCACGTGTAGATTGCCTCATGGACACCTTTGGATTTGGTAAGCTTCTGCAAGACAAACTTGGCTGGGTGTTGATCTTTGCTGAGGTCGAAGGTCCTTAGACACATTACATGTGGACCCGAGCAGAATGCACCATATGGTATCGTATAGAACAAACATGAACAAACCCTGTCACATTGAACGCAAAGTATATGCAGGCTAACCACTTGCAGCCCTCCATAATGAGCTCAACCCATGGTTTGGAAGCCCGAAGGGCCTTGGGGATCCCTCCTTGGGCACCCCCCTCTCTTCCCCATGAGGCCAGCGTTTCAGCTGATCGACCAGAGGACCCTGTCGGCCGCACGACTAGAGCCACGCAGTACAAAGAGTCTGGACTATTGTGTGTTCAGAAACTGGTTGAAGACGTTTCTAAGTCAAGTTTGTATGTAGCTCAACTTTTTCTTGACCTGGCACGCTCTCCTATAGCCATTATGTCGAATTGTTTGCTGAATATACGAATCAGCCCCAAAATCCAACAACATTCCAAAGACCATCAACTCATGTCCCTCAAACTGTTTATTGTCAATCTAAATGGCGTTCAAACTAATTGGAGTGGAAGGGGCAGTTCAAACTAATTGGCAGCATGGTGCAAGCTCTATTCATGAAATCTCAATTCGCTCCAGAGCCATTGCAGCTCCCATCATGGCCAACCCCATGCAAGGAACAGACATCCCATTACCCGCCATCCTGACTTTGGAGGCATCTGAACAGTTGCTAAAATTTAACATTGGCGCATGGCATTTTGCTGCCTGAGCCTTTGTAACTGGGAGGACGTGGCTGGACAACAACTCATCCGGCGAGAGGCATCGCTGGTGGGCCTGGCGCACACATGGTCGACCGTAGAACAACATAATAGAGTACACAGAAGGGTAGGGTTTGCAACACCTTTCACTTCACCTGGCCTCTGACCACAATGAACCGGTGGAAGTTGTCAGCGTGGGTAGCGAGCCGTCTTTGGTTTCCCCCCTTCCACGGGAATTCTTGGCATACTGAGATAGGTCCATGAACTGCAGCTTGGTGGTCTTCAGGTACTCCTTTCGGTTTCGCTCCTGATTGAACACTTGATACAAGAGATACACTGATACACAGTAGGTAAGGGCTCTGGAACACAGTCAGAATAAAAAACAAATGAACTGTTAAGCTATGGTTCCTGTGCTGCGGAGAGCTTTGTTGGGGGTAGCTTGGCCCAAAAGTACGATCCTGCTGATAGTGCAACTTGCCCCGCTAAACAATCCACCAGCTCTTCTAGTGCGAAGCTGGAGGACCATTGGAAAATGTCTGCTCTGAAGATGATCATGTACAAGCGTGCTCGAGCGCAGCCCAAGCCTAGCACTCGAGGGTCGATTCGGATCGATCTCAGCTGCCAGGGGTGGCCGCTCTTCTGCAGGCAGCGGAGGACCAAAGTCTCGCTGTACTCACAAACGTTCTCCACCAGCAAACATTCATGGGCAGGGGCAACTTGTTCGAAGTACGCCACATGTGTACGCCATGTCGCAACATCACCGTCTCTGCCCCTTTTCCCAAAGGAGCTGAATGAAACACAGACCGGTCCTTACTATCAGACTCAGTTTAGGTGTTTAGCAAGTAAACATGTATTTCTCCAGATCACACATGTCTAAGATCCACACCGGCAGCGTTCACCTTTATACCTGAGGATGTTTGGGGTCCGCATTTACTTGTAAACCCAAACATTTCAGAATATTTCACATAATTGCTTGAAACAAACTTCTGAAGTCAAGCTACGCCCGGGTTTTGCAATGTGAGGGATCTTGCATTCTCGACCATGGGTTGTGCAAAAGGCTTGTTTCCCCTCCACCATGTTCAATGTAAGGATGTCATTGAAGTTACAGTGATGGTAGGTGTTCTTGAGAACATTTTGGCAATCCACATTGATCTCGCACGATGAAGTCAAACGAACATGATCGACTTCAACCCTCTGCTTGGGGCATTGGGAACGCAGGAATCTCCTGGCCGCCGACTGCAGGCTTAAGGCCGCCTCAGATCATGAGGGATTGGGTGGACAAGGAGGGATGTGTGAGGTCAAAGAGTACTAAGTAGAGCACCGACTCTGCGCATCCACACCCCGAAAAGGATGTGCTCATGTCCCACTTCCAGTTGGACAGTATGTTCACCAAAACACGGTTCCCCCATCTGTGCGAGATCTTCTTCATAAACAGGTCTGCCCATCCATAGGTGGCCGCAATGGTGCGGTAGTGAGTCGGGTGCGTGCTGGAAGCTGCTGGGACATTGGTCTTTGGAAAAAACCGCCTCGGCGAACAGCATTTACCACAAAAGCTAGTCGACAAAAACTTGGTATCCCACTTCTTTTCAATTGTACGCTTGATGCCGACCTTTGTGCCTCCACTGTGGGTGGATTTCCTGCAGCGTTAAGTAGTAAGTTAAATACATGACAATCCATGAATGACCAAAACAATAACAATGTGACCATGAGTGTGATGTCCTTGAAGTACTGGTCTTTTGAGTTTTCATAGGTCCCGGACCAACAGCGATGCCCAGGACTCTCAGAACACCCTCACGAACACTGACCATATATGACTCAATCCCTCTTGAGCCTTGCAAAAGGTGTATGCAGGTTGACAAAGAAAGCGGATGAAACAGCTTCACTTCGAGGAAGATCAATATGATGGTCGCCGCTTCTTTTACAGAGACTCTGTTTGTCGAATTTGGTGTAAGGTAGCCACCAAGTTATGAATTAATCCCAGAATGACACATGAATTGCTGCAAGCAGTCCCTCACTTCTGAGGGCCACCGGTACTGCTGGACAGCTCCAACACCTGCGGTCAAGAGAGGATTGTTTGTGTCATACTGTTTGGTTCATGTTTGACTGCTTGCTTCACAACAGAATACCTGGCCTTACTGATGGTTCTTCTTCTCTTGGAATTATGTTGACGCACCTGGGCAACTTGGTGAACATATGTGAGGGTTTGTTGGCAAATGAATCTGAAGGTTTGTTTCAGGTTGTGGGATCACGTTGCTTCCACATCCAAAAACACACGACAAACCACAAAAGTCAGAGTTGGGTCTTGCCTCTTCTGGCTCAGGCAACGGTGGCCAAAACGGCCAAGCATCGATCATCTGCAGGCCAGCAATCGTGGATGCAAGACTGGGTTCCCTTTAATGTTGCTGATGCTAAATGATTGTTTTTTGGTTTCATCCAATGATCAATAATAACTCATTAGCTCTCACAGACCATACTTGTCGGATGGCCTGGTGGAATGTGAAGTCATCCACCTGCGAGTCTTCCTTGTCGAGCATTTCCTGGCAGCGGTTCTGTCAGATACAGTGAAGACATTTTTTACGTGTAGTCCTCGACTTCCCTTTTTTTCTTTCCCATTCCTGACACATTGCTATTGTCAGGGTGTCAGGAATGACATACTGATCATGGTGCCACGAAGCAGCCTGAACCTCAGCAGCATGTCGCCTGAACGGACGAGGTTGGAGGGGATATGTTTGCACGACCATTCTGCATACAACCCACCCGGCCTGGTCATGTAAAAGTAGGATTGAGGGCCGGGTTCAAGCAATCCAGACCACCTACTTACAAAAATGGCTGCGGCCCTCAGCACGCTTCACTTTCAACTTGGCATTGAATGAGGCATGCCAGAGAATGCTCAGCAGTTCTTTGTTGTGCAAAACAGTATGTTGGCTTTTTCTCGATTTCTGAGAAGTCACAAATGCTTTGCATAGAACTTCATTGCCGGGGCAATTCTCCCAGCGATACGAGACAAACCAATCTCTGAGGGGGGACCACAATCATTTTCAATCCAAGGCAACTGAGGCGGATCTTGAGGTGCGAATCTCTCATCACAAAGGTTCAGGAGGAACTGCACCGATCTACCACTTGACTCTCGGGGCGCACGGTCCAACAAAGCTTCTGCAAGTTTCAAATATTCTGTTTTCTTTTTTGCTTTCACCGGTTCTAGCGGCCGAGCTGCCATAGGCAAGGGACCCAACAAAGCAGTGTAGCGATATGGCCACACCAGCACAGACCCCTGCAGGTGTGTGTGTGTGTATTAGTTTGTTGGGAGCTGATGCATGAGTGTGTATTAGTGTGTTACTGTTGGGCAGGTTTGCTCTTCCCGCCTGGCAAAGGTCGGAATCGCTGGCATTGCGCTTCAACAAGCAGATGATGTCCATCGGATGGTCTGCTAGGGAGTCAGCTGCTCGGCCAGTCTTGACGACATTTGCTTGCACATCCCGTGGCAAGTCTCAGCTGTTTGAATCAGCGAATCCGAACACAATCCGTCCCCACTGACTCAAAAACAACATGTCGTTCCAAAACATAGCAGAGGAACCTCTTCTGCGAATCAACAGGAAACAGTGCAATCCCGTTGAGTCATCCTTCAGGCCTCCCTCAATCGAGACCGGAGCAGTGCTGAGCCTAGGGTATAGGTGAGGTTGTCTCACTATGTCTCACTCCACGAGAAAGACATGCTTCTCTCAAGAAAAAGAGGGTTTGTTTTGGGGTGCTGCCAAGAGACCATTGCTTCCATGGCCGCACGCTGTCCACATACTCCACTTCAATCACAGCGTTTGGGCCAATCCACGAACGAATGTTGATTCTGTTCAGAACTGCTGTGAGCTTCCTTGGGCAGCGAGAAAGACTGGGCTAGCTATTGGAAAGCGGTATGTTTTGGGTGCTGGTTTGAGGTTCTCCCTAAGGACCTTACTCGACCACATCTTTCTCGTCGCTCAAAATGTCCAAATATCTAAAGGATGTAGCGATGACTCCGAACATCTGATCTTAGAGAACGATGCACCCGCACACACACAAATGCAGGCTGTCATCAAATGGCAGCAATGGCATGGTTCAATGGTTGAATGCTTCCTAGCAACCTAAGGAATTATGCGTGTGCCCTCGGCGGCTAAACAATAATGATGCTGTTCGGAATGATGTCTTGCTCAATACCATCGATGCCCACATTTAGCATCCATTGGTTCTTTGTCTCGCGGACACAGTTATCGGCCTGCAACGACCATTAGCGACAACCAAATGGAACCTTGCATGTCAGTGTTGATACTATAAGTTGATACACATTCCAACACAATTGGTTCCAAGCCACCCAAAACGTGAGTTGATCGGGTTTGCTAGCGTTCCGGGAATGGCAAATGTCGAGAACCTGCTGAATCGTCCTGGACGCCGTCTCTATCACCATGCTCGAGTCGCTTGGTACGCGAGGATGAACCAGCCATAATTTGAGCAACACATCATGACACCAGGTCCCCTGGACCTTGAAGCGTGGCCGTTGAAAGCCTGATAGGGCTTTTGGAACGAGCGCTGTCTTGTTTCTGGGGATCGACCATTTGGCCTGATCCATGCCATCCTCATTCATTCCAAGTGAATTGGAAGAACATCCAACTCATGTTGTTGCAACAACTCTGAATCCAAGGCTCCATATGGATCGAAATGGCCTTGCAGCCATCATCGAATGGGCTCTGCGATTCCATGAATCGTTCCAACTCCCGGTCTGCTCGGATGAGGTCCAAATGTTGCTTGTATTCTCGCGCCACATCAAACCGAGATTGGTTGTCCTGAACTTGAAGAATTAGAAACGAAGCAATTGAGACGGTCCTGAGACGGTATGTTTTCATGTAACCCCAGCGAGTCAGTGCATCCAATGCACGTTGACCAGTTTGAAGGCATCTTTGAATGCCACGCACTCATCGCAGGCAGCATGTTCAGTCACGGGCAAAAATCTCAATATCTTGGCCCATTTCTGTTTGAACTGCCGCCAGAACGTGGAATACCTTATTTGCTAGCACACACACACATATACACGACATACACACACATTTACACACTTGCACAGCAATCAGATGCAGCTGAATCTGCGACACAGACAGTGTTGAGTTGTGCTTCATCTCCCACCAGAGCATGGAGATGGTTCCCGGGGAAAGGAATCGAGTGGGAAGCTTATCAAACTCTCGAGAGAAGTTCGATTCCACTATCCTTGCAACGAAGGGATATGCAAGATGTCTACATTGTTCAGGTTTGGGCAAATGTTGTTTGCCAAGACTCTCAGTGTAGTATGAGCTGAGGCCTTGTATATGCAGTTGAAGCTCAAGGTCCTGCTCAATGCAGTCCTCTGGGAGATGAAAGTCCTCCTCGATGTCATCTCCACTGCCATCACCCCCTCAGTGCTCGAAAATGCTTGAATCACACATGCCAGAGCAGGAACACAAATGTCAGTTGCACGCAAACTTTCTGGCAATAGGACGAGCTGCGGTCTGAGTTGTTTTCAGCTGGAGATGCTTGCCCAATGGACACGACAAAGTTTTCTGTCTTGGCACGCTTTCTGGCTGGCCGCTGCAGCCTTGCAGCAGATGTGGAATTGTCATGGTGAGGCGGTGTGTGAACCAAACAACAAGTCAATATCAAGGAGCTTTGTCGGTAGCATGCCGGCCGCATTCATGTATAGGCCAAGAAGATATTTGTCAACAGTCATAGCTTTAGGTGCTGCTCGATGTTGTGCCTTTGCTTCAGCAGAGTCTCACATATGTGTTCAAGTATGTGTTCAATATCTCTACACCATGCAAGATGCACAACATGCCATCTACTATGGATGCGAGGTGCACCTCCCCAGACTTTGAACCTCCTGTCCACCTGTCCGCCCATCAGCCTTTGTAGACGCAGGTTCCCTATGCCTAGAATCGCGGCAAAGCACTTGGGGGATATCTCTTGCTCTAAAAAGATCCATTTCCTGCGAATAGCTTCACCACGAGGAATCAACTGCCTTACCTTAGAAGGCAGTCCATACCATTGTTCATCATCACACAAGAACCCATTGTCGCTCTCATTGTATGGCAAGCTGCGTATTCATCCTGGAACTTCTTGGCCAATCCCCAAAAGATCTCGCAAAATTGCATGATCTTCTCCAACAGTCTTGCGAATGCCTGAAAGCAGTTCTGCCGAGTGCATCGGCATTTCTGGTCAGAGATCAATCGATGTACTCGCTCCCGGCTTTGGCCATTCATTGTTTGCCTCAGCAATCTTCTACCTTTGAGATACAAGCATTTTTGGTTTCAGTGGTATACTCCATCACTTAATTACACACTTCAAACAATTTGTTTGCAGTCATGTTACGAGACCAACGTATGTTGCTTAGCCAGAAGAGCTCTTGTCCGATTATCATAGTTGGGTCTCTTTCTCCGCACATGTTCTATTGGCTCATTCTCTTTGCCCAACTCACTGTGCATGTGAGCTTGCTGTTGAAAAAGAAACAGTGACTCAAGCGAAACATTCACTTGCACTTGGTCTACATCTTCTGGAGGCTTCACTGGTTCTGAGACATCTGAGCTGATGGACAGGGTTCGGAGAAAATCCCGCCTTTGGGTCGAGCCTCCACTAGAAATGACATCTCCACTTGATGTCGCATCCTCCATCCTCTTCGAGGTGTCAGGCGCCGTTCGGCGACCACCATCATCATCTCCAACCAAACATTGAAAAAACCTCAGAACTTAGATCTCTCAGGCTGGATTAAATTATTGAGGTTCCACATGCAGCCCTATGAGAAGAAATGCTAGCAAGGAACCGGCGGCGTTTGTCCGCCATGTGGAGCACGGATGGATGCTAAAACGGCATCAGTGATTGCACACACACACATACAACAAGACCCTCGAACGCGACGAGAAGACACCTGAACGCGACGAAAAGTACTTCCAAGTAGAATGGGTAGGAAAATGCAGAAAAAGTGGAAAATTAAACGGTGGTGGCGTTCTTTTTAGTCATCACACGCTGTGTGAAGGTGCCGGGTGAGACTATGAGCTGCTGTGGCGTGAGTTGAGCTCGGCCGCGGCTGCAGCGGCGGCTTGGCGCGCTATCCGCAGGATGGTTTGTTGGAGCGTGGCCGCCTGCTGCTCTGTTAGTGGCGCATCTGGAATGGGGGGTACCGGTGGGAAAACTGTAGTGGTGTTGGTAGTAGTGGTTGGACTAAAGTGAGATGGTGGTACGGGACTTGATGTGACTGGTCGTCGAGTGGGATGTGCTGTGGGATTGAGGTGATGCTTGATGTCATTGGAAAAGTTGTAGGGGAGCAGTTGGCCGTTCCGGTGGGGACGTGGAATAGTGACCTGTACAGGGTGGCGTGTGGGTGCTGTTGAGGGGTGGGGGCAGTGCCACTGTGGAGGGCGCACCCAAGTGGTATTGATGGGTGGGTGCCCCGGACGTGCTTTCGGTAGAATGGGAACATTGGTGGTGAGGATAACTGGGTCCTCAGTGCTGGTGGAGGATGTGGTGGATGGTGGTGCTGGGGCGGTGTGCGGAGGGATGGCATCATGCGGTGTTGGTGTTGGTTTGGGGTTGGTCTGTGGTGTGTTGCGTGTAGATAGGTTGCGGTAAGATGTGTGAGAGACTGGAGGGGCTTTGGCTGGTGGTGTTGTAGACGTGGTAGAGGTTTTGTCCGGTACTGCGCTGACCGGAGGGCAAAGCATGGGAGCCTGCTGTGGGGAGTCTTCTTCCTTTTTCGTGAGTTCCAGTTTTGGGCCACTGGTGGATGGTTCATCGGCTTCTGTTTTGATGAGGTGTGGCGTCTCTTCCTTCACCTCGATAGACTCCGTGGGAGTGCGGTCCCAATCAGGAGAGTCGTAGTCCATGGGATGGTGGGAAGGCGAAGCGAGTTGGAGGAATCAGCCCGTCGAAAGTTCAAATGGCTGCGGAGATAAATGTGTGACTGCTGGGTGCTAAAAATATAGAGTAAAGAAAGCTAGAAGGTCAGGTTTTTCCGATCGCTGAGCAAAGCGTAATGTGTGAGACTAAACGTTACCCGACGCCTCAGGGGGAGGAAGACGGTGTGTCAGCAAGTAGGTGGCAAGCTGCCGAGGAGGTGGAGCTGGAGGTGGAGGCCGTCCAGAGTGCTTGGTGCAGGTGTCCGCGGTGGCCGGGAGCTGCGGAAGGTCGGTCCGGGATGATCTGGTGTCCTGAGGTTGTGTGGTTTGGCTGTAAGAGTGTGGTGAGGGGAAGCCGGTCTCGAGAACGAGACCTGTCTCTGCCACTGAACCGGTGGAGGAGCGGTGGCGTGTTGGTGGGTGATGGTGTGGCTGGGTTGCGTTGTGAGGTGGGTCCGGAGAGGAGGTTGGTTTGCTGTGGTGGGATGTCGAGGGTGGGATCAATGCGGTAGTGGCCAGGGGAGCCTGGTGAGCCAGGAATGAATTGCAGCTTGTTGAGTCCACGGCGGGCGTCGTGGGTTGTGTTGATCAAATGTCGCAATGTGTTGCGTGTCTGTAGAAAAAGTCTGTAAGCTGGTGTATTGGTGAAAGTAGACATTGGGGGGATGGGATCTCGCACTATGGGGTGATGTTGGAGATCCTCGATAAGTGAGGATATGGTATTGATCATCCAGTGGAGCAGGAGTAGTTCAGGTTGGTGTGTCACGGATGGAGCCAAGTATGGCATGGGATTGCTCGGTAAAGAGTAGCTGTGGTGTAAAGTGGGTGGGCCAGGGGAAAATGTAGTGGTCGCTGAGTAAGGAGGTTGTGGAGTTCGTAGGTCATCGGGAGGCATCATGTCGTAGGGCGCACGTTTATGAAGAAACTGTTCGGTCAAATGGCTGCGGACAGAAGGTGGCAAGCAAGAAGGAAAACCAGTAGGCAGTGTGAATGTGAAAAGAATTTCTGTTGCATGGCTGAGTTTTTCCGCTCGCCGAGAAAGTCAGTGAGACTTAAAAAACACAAAAACAACAGTAGCTGTGGGCGGGGATGCTGTCACAGAGTTGGCACAAAAGCGCGGTGGCAGCCGTAGATCTGGAGGTTGGATGTTGCTGTAGTTAGCCCATGTGGTGTGAGAGGCTGTCGCGGGACCGTGAACGTTCCCTAGTGTGAGTGGTAGTGTTGGTGTGGGTTGTCGGGGTGGTTTGTGGTGGAGGGCCCGTCCAGTAGGAGTGCAGGCGGGCTGCGTCCTGTGGTGGGGTACGTGGTGAAGGAGAGAGGGTGAACGGCTGGAAAGCCCGGGTGGTAGTAGAAAACCTGGCGGTATGTTGTGGATAATAGCCAGGTTTCTGCTGGAGAGTGTGGCTGTGGGGCTGATGCGGTATTGTCCTGGGAGCCCGGGGCCGGTGGTAACAAATTGAAGGAGTCGACGAGCCTGAGAGAGGTCATCGATCAGGCGGTCCAGCAAGATCAGGTCGTTGCGCAGTCGGTAAAGGAGGTTGTATGCTCGCTGGTCCTGAAAGTAAGTCCGGCTTGGCATAGGTTCAGTGTGGAATGGGTGACGGCGGAGGTGTTGGTTGACCATAGAGAGGATGTCCAAAGAGCCGTTGAGGGATTGAAAATCGGGTTGGGTACAAATCGAAGGTTGGAGCCAGCTCGGAGGGCTCTGTGGGAGGTAGTGTTGTGTATCATCGGGGTTGCTATGAGGGCGAGCGCGAGGATGGGCCATGACAGGTGATGGACTGTAATGGCGTAAAAAAAGGCTGCGGAGCTGAGGTGAGCCTGAAAACTGACAAAACTAAGGTGGGCAACATAGTCTGGGTGTGAAGAACAAAAAGACTATGCGTGTCAGTGGATTTGTCACGCGGCACGCCGTAAGGAAGGTGGGTGAAACGGATCAAATGAAATAACTGCCAACTGGCGTGAGTGGAGATTTCTCCGGACGACTGTCCTCACTAGGCGGTCGCTCAGCAGCCGGCGGCAGCAGCGCAGCAGCAGGAGTCGTTGGATATTGTGAAGTCGGTGGTGTTGTGGTGGGGGAAGGGGAGAAATCTGGTTGTGAATGTGGTGCTGGGGAAACTGCTGGTGATGTGGGTGTTGGTGAGGGGGAAGGTGCTTGTCTTGGTGGTGCAGTGGGTAGTGATGTGGAGAAAAGTTGCTGGTCTTGCTGTCGTTGCATGTCTTTGAGTTCTTGCCATCGGGCTTGGCATTGTGCAACGGAGAAACCCACTCGGCGGGCCACAGTAGTCCAGTTGGGACGAAGTTTTGGGTTTTCCTTGAGTTCGATAAGGCGACAGTCAGCGTCGCCGTCCCAAGCGTCCCAATCGGCCTGTTGGTTCAGTGGTGGTGGGGGTGGTTGCTTCCGCTTGCGTGTTGTGGTGGGTTGTGGATCTGGGGGTGTTGTTGGAGTGTCGTCTGAGTCTTGTAAGAGTGGTGCGGGTAAACGGATGGGTGGTCTGGATGGTGCTGAGTCACAGGATGAGGTGGTGGATGGTAAACGTATGGGGTGATGGGGTGGAGTTGGAAGTGGCTGAAAGTGTTGGCGGAAAGTGGGGTCTGCTTGGTGGCTGTGGTGGAGGAAAACTGTGTGGAGGTGTGCTACAATATCTGTGGCTTGTCGAAGCAGGTTGTGGACCTGCGAAAGTGCCACTGCGGTTTTGTGTAGGAGAGTTGAGGTGTCGTTTTGTAGAGGTGTCGGCGTGCTGCTCATGGGTCTGAGATGTAGGGGTGTGCAGTAGTCAAGAATCGTCACAGGTTGCTGCGGCAGCGCGCCAAAGCAGCCGGAAAGCGGCGAGTCTGAGGGAGCACGTCATTTCGAGGCCATGCATATGAATTAAGCGAGCATCAAATTCCCACAGGCAAAAGTGCGAGTATGCAATGCTGGTTGGACAATTGAGTACATGACTAGAAGAATCACTCTCCACGATGCAGAATCTGACATGTGAAAGACTCCTTCAAAACAGCCGATACAATTCAAAAAAGGTCGCAGCAAACACTACGAAGCTAGAAAAATGGAGGGTTCAAAATGCCCGTGGCTGCTGCAGGAGGCTCTATTTTGCTGCTACAGCAAAAGGTAGGTGGTGGTGTGAAACCAAAAGTTGATGTGGAGGTGGTAGTGGTGTGTGGTTGTGTGGTAGTGGCGTTATGGGTCCGGTGGAGTGGAGTTGGTGGACCAGGCCAGTCCTTTGACAATGGCGTGGTCCGGGTGGATCACCCAGCAGCGGCCTTTCTGATGAAAGACTGCACCATGGTGGTCGTTAAGGAGGTTCATGGCGTGTTCCTCTCCTCCAGAGGTATACTTTGTGGCAGCACCCCATGCAAGGAGTGTGATGATAAGGGAATGGGAATTCTTGTGGAGTTGCCAGGTATTGTGGATGATGCGAGCAAGCTCGTTGTGGTCATGGGGTTGGTTGTGGGTGATGCGAACGCCCTGGGCAAAAAATCCGGGGTAGTTGGCAAAGTGGAGTGTGCTGGGTAAAAACCGGCCTTGGCGTAGAATGTTGGAAATGTTACCGACGGGGCCTGTGTGGCCTGCGTTGATGTGGGCGACTTCCCGGTGGGTTGATGTGGCGCGGGAAACCGCAGGTGGCTCTGGTGTAGTGGCTTTGGTGTTGAGGAAGGGAAGTGAAATGGCATAGTACTGGAATTGGTCGTATTGGTGAGTTGTGTCATTCCACTTAGCGTGGGTATATTGTCGGAAATCGGTGATCTCCTTGTAGGTGATGTTGCAGTCTGTGAGGATATTGGCAATGTACTGGTGGTGTGGTCGGTTGGGGTTGTCGAGTTGGGTGGCGTGGAATTCGAGCCATTCCAGGATTTGGTCTGCAGGTGTGAAGGTGTGAAAGTTGGGTGGAGGTCGCCAACGGTTGATTGGGCGACGAATGACGGCTGTGGTGGGATATTGTGAGGGGTCAGGGTTGGTGTGTTCGGTGTTTGGGCGTAGATCAATGGGTTGTGGTGGTGACCGACTGCGGGATGGTGTGAGGCTAGATGTGTAGGTGGATGTTGAAGGCGACCGCCGTCGCCGGGTTGTGCTGTGGTGTTTGGAGTGGCGGTGATGGCGATGTCGGCGGCGGTGGCGGTGGCGTCCTCTGTGGTGATGGTCGGACTTGCGTCGGCTCTTGTGGCGGTGACGGCGACTGCTGTGTGGTGGTGGCGGGGAAGGTGGTTGCGGTGCTGGTGAGGCAGTGGTGTCAGGTTTGTCTGGTGCTGGTAGTGAAGTTCCAGGTGCTGGTGTGGCAGATACCAGCGAGGGGGATGCTGAATGTTGGGATACGGTGGCTGGTGGAGGTGTGTTTTGGACTGGTAGTGGATTGTCCTGGGCAGTCGTGGGGATGGGTTGGATCGGTGGTGTTGGATCCGATGGTAGCTGCTGTTGAAATGGAGGTTGGGTTGGCGTTGAGGCATTGGTAATTTGTGGAGGCGGTGGCGGGGGCCCCGGTTGGAGTGAAGGCTGTGTGACAGGGGGAAAGGCTGAGTAGGGTTGCCAAACGCCCTGGGGGATGGCGCATTGGGGGTCTGTGGATGGATAATTGGCAGTCGCAGGCTGTTGCTGTGTTGGAGGGGGATGTGTCAGAGTAATGGGGGGAGGAAGTTCAGCCGGCGGCGTGGGTTGAGGTGGTGGCAACAGGTAGGACGGGGGAGGTGCTGCTGTCGGAAACACCGGAGTTGGATGTGTGGGTTGCGGTGGCACATGACATGGGTGGACAAAAGTCCAAGTGGATGGTGTGCCGTAAGTCAGTGCAGTGGCGGTAGGGGTGGGCAACAACGGTGGTGGTTGAAAAGGTTGTGGTTGTGGGTGAGGGTATGCCGATGGTTGTGTCGAGGGAAAAGTGGGTGCAGTTGATGTTTGTGGCATCGGCCATGTGGGTTGAGGTTGTGTGGTAGGTAATGGTGGTGGCGTGGTGTGAGCGTAGGGCCACGGAAACTGCATGTCGTGGTCGTAGCTATGGCGCGGCGCGGCGCGGCAGCAGCGGAGAAATGCCGAGTTGTATTGTCTTGTGGCTGGTCATTGTTGTTGAATGTGTCATCTCTGGTGTCAGTGGTGAGTATGTTGTAAGGTGGTGTTAAATGTAAGCTTGTTAGTAGGTGTGTGTTCATGCATCTCGAATTAAGCTGAAGAGTCGTAATGCTCATCCTTGAGTTCTGTCAATGAAAGAATCGCGGCAGCAACATAGCGAACAGGGAAACACGCACATGATTGGAAAACATGAAAAGAACACTGAATGCTGAAATCTGAGATCAGAAGTTCGGAATCTGAAGGATTCTTCAAGAACCGTTTTTTGGCCCGGCGGCCGGTGTGGCGGTTGATTCTGTGAGGGTGTCGGTGCCTTCCTGTGATGTTCCAGTGATCGGTGGAGCGTTGGGGTGGTTGCTTTCCCATGCAAAAACAGCGCCCCTGTGAAGGGGATCACACTCAGCACCCGAGTGGGACGGCTGAGCAGGACACACTTCGAACTTGGATTTTCAGTTAATGCAATTACCACGTTGGGAAGGAAGGCGATGGAACAGCAAGGTGGAAAGGTCAGCTGAAACAGTATTGTTGAACAATGTTAGCACTCGCAAGCGGCGGAAAAGCGAACCGGCTGCTCAGCTGCTGGGGACGAATGTTTATGGGGTGGAAATCGTGAAGAACCATGAAACAAAAAGTGGAAAAGTAGGGTCACAGCTTGTGGAGAACTCAGCAGGTACACACCGAGACGTCTCTCAGTGCTTCCCGTGCGTCAGGTAGCTTCGTTGGACACGGTCCCTGAACGCACGCCATGTCCCCCTGCCTGTGTGAAAGTGGTGGGGTGAGACCCTTTGTCCAGGGTGTGACACACACACACACCAACTGGTGTATTTATAAGTTCTTTTCAATTTTGTCAGGATATGCAGTTGTTGTTTCGCAAACAATAGCCACAAAAACTAGTCTGTACGCAAAATGGCCCTTGAGTTAACACTGCAAATTTTTCGATGTGTCGTCAATTGAACACATATATGTCGTACAAGCAGAAACCTATGTGTATAGTTATATATATATATTTGTCAAAATAAAATATTTAGTCTATATTAGACATATCAGCAAGATTTCAACAACCATGTGCGTTTCAACTTTTGGTTTAATTTGCTTAACATAGAGAAACATCAATACATTGTGTTTGATTGACAATACACATATTCATGTAAGTTTTTCATGCAAACAATTTTTCCTTCTTACAGTTGGATGACCACCTCCATTCCTTTCACCGATGGTTCCATATGTTTGTGAGTCAAGACCTGGAGGCCCCAACACCCCGTCTCACGACCCTCCCCGCCTGTTCGCCCGGAAACCCGTCGGCCGGTTCCAGTCCGGCCGCTCGGAGCGGCGTCTTCCGAACGCTCGGAGCGAGGCGGGCAAGGGCACCAACGAGAGCAACGAAGAGATAGCCACTCGGCCCCGGTTTTTCCGACGAGGAGCGTTGAGGAGCGTTGAGGAGCGGAAACGTGGAGGAACGTCGAGAAATAGTTTCTTAGAGTTTCCTGCGGGCGAAGGCGTTTGGATTCATGAGGAGGAATCGGAGGAAAGGAGTAGTTGTGGAAGGATGAGGCTGAGGGCTTCTTCAATATCTGCATCTAGGAACAGACTGTGGTGATCTTAGTGGCACATAGCGACATCCGCAGGCTATGGGGCAAGCATTTGAGGGATGTCTCACGTCAAATCTGGAAGAGAACACCCTTCAACCGATGGTTTGACGAAACACATGCGGCAAGGGTCATAATGTTGTCATGAGGAATGATACGAGTAGGTGGGGTCTGGTCCCCAGACCCTCACAGCGGGATGCAGCGGGTGATAATGATCCCAGCAGCAGCAGCAGCAGCTGCAGCTTGCAAAGCTACAGTTCGGGGCCGTACGAGCAAGCTGCACTGGTTGGACCATGGGGCCCTCAACTGGGTCCTGAAACGACAACCCATGACAACCCGGTGCCCTTTCGATGGCGGGGTGCCCTTGATGAGACAGACAGGACACAAGTGAGTAACGAGCCTGTGAATACATGACATATCATGACATATAACCCTACAAACCCTTAGAATCCTAGAGGGGATCACAGTGGACTTGCGGAAAGAGTAATTTCCAACTAAACTATATATAGTAGACTATTGTATATTACAGTTTAGCTTGGGGTGGAAATTACTCCGCCGGAATTCTATTGGGAAAGAGACGTCATGTCAATGAGTTCTCGAGGGAAATTGTTACCAAACGTTCTTCCTCCTGAAGTATGTTTAGTTTAAACCTTCACTTGGGATATCTTGGGGATGATTGAACTCACTGACTCGTTCACTGACTCGTTTGTTCACTGTGTTCGTTCTTCAACCACTCTTCGGCACGAGCGAGCGGATGCCCAGGAAGAATGCATGAGCGTGGACGTGAAGACCTTGCAAGGTCCGCTCAAGGTCCGAAACCCCCGGTGGGACCGAGGGACGTGACGGAGATCACGTCCGTGCGAAGGGACGTCTATATGTTTTGTGTATGTTTCTTTTTGTTGTTTGCTTGTCCTTGTTCCATGAGCGAAGTGGTTCCAGAAAACACATCTAAGTTAAGTACAGTAACAATAACAATGTCGAACAATGTATTATGTCAGAGTCAAAGCAGATTTGACAAGATAGACATGTACCAGGACCTCAGCCCTTCGTTCTTCACATCCTGGGATCTCCTTCACACGGTCAGCTTGTTCCAGTTCACCTGGTGATCAGCAAGTTCCGTGTCGTGTCTCGTGGTTTGACCTCTGGGCGTGTCTCGTGTCGTGTCTGGTGTCTCGTGTCGGGCTCCCTCGGGTTGCCTCGTGTCGACACGATCGAATGATTGGAGGGGCACCTGAACGGATCCACTATCGCGAGGAATGAGAAAGAGGTCGATCTGTTTTTCCTCAGGAGCTCGAGGTCGAATGATTTTTTTTTCTTGGGTCTCGTCATTGTTACTATAGCAGCTGCTTAAGTTCCTATTAGTAGCGATGGCCTCCGACCTACTTGCGATGGCCTTCACCTATTAATAGCGTCCTTGTTACTAGTCTTTTGCCACATACCATGAATTTGTTCAGTGGTGCCGCCTAGCTGCCTCGCTGAACCCCAGCTAAGTCACTAGGGAGCATGACTCTCCGCGGGATCACGTCATGCCGTGCTGTTGGAGTTGCCCAACGGAAAGCAGATAATCATCACCCCAAAGACCCAATAACTAAAGGTGAATCACCTGCAACGATTTTTTCGGGATTGGTTCCCCACGCAAATCCAACCGGTGAACAAATGGTAATTATAAACAGGTTAGCAATAGGTTAACCTTTATTTTGCAGGGGGAACTGAGGAGGTCAGCAGAACGATAAAGCCCTACATAGGTCAGCTTCTTGTGTTTGACCTCTGATTCGGAGAGAATGACTCGCGTGCCCCTTTTTCGGCCAAACTCGCACGTCTGGTTTTGGGTCACAGGATGAAGTGGCCAACATCTACAACTTGTGTCCGATCAGCTGCCTCAGCGTGAAGCAAACGAACCTTTCTGGCTGGCTCCGGATGGCCGCTTGGACGAGACAGGCCTGGACAGGTCCAGGTGGGGATAGGTTGGGGACTGGGAACTGTGCGTGGGTGAGAATGGACGTTGACTGGTTCTTTTGGAGAAGATGTTGGAGACTAAAGTCAGGCTAGCACATCGATGATGGACTGCCTAGAACATGTAGCCTTAGCCCAAAGTTTGGGCGGAAAAGAAATCGAAATGGCAATTCAATCTGTTGTTTCGAAAGACGTGGTTCTTTTCCTCCAAAACAGACGCACCCCCCATACTTAAGCTTGTTTGCTTTTCTCCCCTGAGTGGGGCACAAGAAGTGGTAGAATAGTATTTGTACCATCTATAGAAGTCACTCTACCCTAGCCTAGAGGACCTGTGTGTAGACATCTATATATGACATGTGTAAAATGGTCATGGTAGGTGCATGTCTATGTACCATGATATCTCAAAAAGACTACACAAAACACATGTATCTGTATTAGCATCCATTTGCCCTCCATATCGGGTTGTTGGGGTATGCTTTGAAGCTTCCGGAAGACTTGGTTTCTTTCCCTTTTGTGATCCTTTGAGTATCGCAGTTGGTGTGAGACACGTCTTCGGATGGATCCAGCAGCCAATCAGATCCAGGTGCTGTTTCGGGGTCCAAATTGAAAACAAACATCGTGCAGCGGTGAGCTCTTGGTTCAAACATTGGGACTGGCACACCTGCCTCAACGTGTTCTTGTCCCAATTGTGGTATTAGATAGGTGGGGAAATAGGTGAATAGTATGTGACTCAGGAGATCCAGTTACCACCGAAGCTGGTCACCAGTGGTTCCAAGGACTATATAAAGCCATATAAGACCATAGCAAACCCTGGTTCCTTCCATAGTTGGGCTGGGATCCACTGGGTCATAGTATCCCTTCGATCGGTGCCCCACACCTAGCGGGTTTCAGAGGCACCAACAACGAGAAGAATCGAGCCAAGTTTCTTCGTCAAGCTGAGGATATCAAGCCAGCGGATGACAGCAGCGTGAAGGTTGCCATGTTGACATTAGCAACTGGGCGATGGCAAAAAGTTGAGCAGATGTCCTGGCACATGTCGACCTCAAGGATTGGGCGACCACAGGCTCCTTCTTTTTGTAGAGGGTCTCCGAACCCAAACACACCACGTATGACGCAATTGCCTACATTGAATCAGATTTCGTTGGTTCGTCAAGGTCTGTAAGTATTCCTAGCTTATGGATTGTTCTTTGCTTTGCTTTTTTGTATTGACGTGGATGTAGACCAGTGACATCGACACCTTCCGCCTTTCAGGAACCTGAGCAGCGCACGAGCGAACGCCGCGAACGGCCGCGACGTTCGGCCGAACGTGGCCGCGAACGTGGCCGAGGATCTCATCGAGCCAGTTCTTCATCGAGGTGAGGCGCTGAAGCAGTTTCACTCCAACCTCTCCCGGTTGACGGACTCTTGGCCGGGTGGTTGAAGGAGCCATTCAGACTCATTATGCTGTATTTTTTTAAGTAGGAAGGAGCCAGTTGCCTAATGGCTATGGCGATATTTTGCGAAGCATTGCTTTGACAGCACAAACTCTGGTGGTTCTAATCTACCCTGGGTCGGTAACTATGTTGCTTGCTTGTGGTGATTCCTTGTTTTCCCTTTGGGAGGAAAAAGGGGGTTGGTGGCGTGGAGATTTCAGGTGCTGACAGGTGTCAAGAGCGGGGGCATGAGCGCGCAATGTAAATATGCGGATGGGTCAAGACTTGGAGCCCCAACTCCGCTTCACCTTCCAGGTACGTCAACCCAAGGTAGACCTGCAATGTATAATATACATCTTTTGAGTCAGCTCTTACATCCTTCCTACGTCGTCCTGAAGATTTCTGAGAACAAACATGTGAAAGCCCAGCAGCAGCAGTAGCAGCAACAACAGCTCCAGCAGCTCAACAGGCCCCTGAAAAGGTCCGCGCTAGACACCTCTCACAGTTTTTGCAGTTGACACGCCTTCATGTTTAACGTCCCTGTGGTTTGAGCGTGCTTGGAGTTTAAAGGAGATTTAGAAGCGGGCCCCCATGGAATTGCGATGAGTGCACCATTTTGGGAAAAGACTTTTTGGAAACCAACCATATGAGGATGGGTCAAGACTTGGAGCCCTGGTCCTTCATGTAGCTTCACCTTCCAGGTTCGTCAACCCAAGGTCAACCCAGGGTCTGCTGATTTTGACCCACGGTCGTCTCCTGATCAATCAACATTCGGCCCTTCCTCGATCAACTGGTCGTCTTTTTCACTTGCCATACTGTACGTCAGTGCCTTGTTGGAGATTGTTTGCTGTCAGAAACAGGACGATCCAACCAGCCCTAGGACGTCGAAGGTGTATTGATCAGCATATTGTACGTCCCATAGGATCCATGCCTGGTGCAAACAGGATTCGATCAGGGCTAAATGAAACCTATGTACAGTGTACAGTGTATATCAAAAAGCATCCATGTTTATTCTGTTCAAATACCGTTCTTAAGACTTCATCACAAAGACCGTCAAAGACCTGTCTTTTTGCCTGTGTGGGTGAGGACTAAGGACGACTTCAGGATCACCAGATCTCAACACCTGGTTAGGCTTAGGTTAGGGATGGTTAGGGTATGTTAGGGTGATTTATTCAATATTAGGTGAATCCACTTGAAGAAAACTGTATAGTTTTAGTATTGATTTGTTTGTTTCAACCAATCCAAGCTAAAAAGCCAGCCCCGTCTCGCTTTCGACCCTTAGCTTATTAGTCTTGCGGAGTGAAGGCGTGGGATCCGTAGGACCGACAACCGTGGTCTCTGCGCTTAGAACCGATTCACTTAGATACAACCCAAGTGGCGCGAAGATTCGTTTCAGTTGGCGCGGTCACGATGGATGGATGGAAGAATGCCCACTTTCCGCCAAGGACCACTACATTTGTATTTTGCGGCATGGTATTTTCCCCGGCGTCTCTTGGCAGAGTGATCGCGGGTTGCAGAGATGCCTTACAATGAAAGACCCAACTGTTGATAGAAGTATTCCCAGACATGACAAATGGGACTGGAAGATGTTACCAACCCATTTGGTCCCTTAAACCCAACCACCCCAACGGTTTAGCAGTGCCAGGTGCCAATCCCAGACAGGTGGTGTGACTGGGTGTCTGGGAACTCTCATTAGAATGCAAGAAGTTACCTTGCTTGGGTGAGCATTGGCGACTGTAGTCATGGAACATCTTTAAATAACTTCTTTTCACGACCTGGACTGTGTGTCCAGCCAAGTGAGCTTGACTGTCCAACCGGCGCTCTTAGACCCTTACTATATAGTATCCCTTGTTGTCCTTTTGGTATGGAAAGGATGTCTTACTAAACCACGGTTAAGCCCCAAAGAACCAGCGATCTGATCTGTGTCAATTGTGTTCCTATCAACTTGAAAGAGTGACAAAAGTGGCTCATCAGTCACTCATCCAATGTACCCACAAAAACCCACAACGTTTATGCAGCATGCACGTTTAGGCTGCGGGTATTGTTCTCTTTGCCCGCACGTTTGGATGGTTTTCTGCCTCGACACGGCCAGCTGGCAGGCTGCGATCCAACAGTCAGGATGGGTTCGGCAACACGTTTGGTGGTTCATTGATGGGGTTCATCACATCGGATCGATTTTTCAGGCCATGAACACTTGCCATGGCCAACTATTGACCCGTTTTCATCCTGTTAGGTCAAACACCTTTTCGAAGGTGGGAGTTCGCATAAAGAGAGACGTCGTAGTAAAGTCCAGAAAGACATGACCAGGGGTCTGACCAGGGTCTGACAAATGTATTTAAACTACATTTAAACCACACACATGCTCAAGAGTACAGGATAGTACAGGAACATCAATTTTTGTAAAGAGGCCCCACCCTTGTTGACGCTTGTGTTTGGACTTGTTTCATCCGGTGTCCTGAAAACGAGAAGGTCCGGATGATGTCTGACCTACGCCTCTGACTTCCAAGTCTGGATAGCACATGACTGTTGTAAAAACTCTCCGTCGCCGCCACCTGGACATCCTCCACTTTCATCAGTGCCAGTACCTTCATACCTTTTGCTGCCACCAAATCTCCCAAAGCCGGGTTCTTCTGTCCATTTGCAGATGGCTGCGATCCATTTTTTCAACCATTTGCGCATGTTCTGCGCGTTTTTGGTGCCCCATTTGCACGTGTTCGGGGAACAATGACCTCAAGCGTGATCGCTCCATGGATGGGATGGAGTGCTGGGCTCTGCTGAGGTGCCACCCGAAGTGATCTGGCTCATTGCCTGTGGTTGTCAGAGGAAGCACTATTTGCCCAGGGAGACCTTGGCCTCTCGACACTCGTTGTTTTTGCAGAAAACAGACAGAGACTCCAGTTTGAGGTCATGAAGGGCTCAGGGTCTCATTTGGGTGCTCAGATCACATCACATGTTGAGTCCTAATCATCGCCATCACTGGCCATCACCCAAACAGGGGATGTCCTGGTTGCCAAACCCACCGGCAAAAAGCTCGTTGCATGGGCCAAGACTTGTTTATTTCAGACATGTTGCTATCATCAGTCACAGAAGAATTGATAAGGTTCCAGCCACATCCGAAAAGAAGCTGGGGCCGACAGACGCTCCAGTCACCCGCTAGTACTGAATGAAACGCACGGAAAGAAGGCAAGACCAGGTCCTGGCCGCCCGGAACCCAAACTGTATTGAACAGATGGGGGTCAAACCAACCGGCTCTTGATCTGCATGTCCCACTCTTCATGTCCAGCCTTTGGCACAGATAGCTTCCGGGTTCCGGTTCTTCTCCCCTCGGTTCCTCGGTTCCTCGACTCTCCCGGAGTGGTGGGTCGCGCGTTCGCGCGGGTCTCGCGACCGGTCTCGCGCAGGTGGAGGAAGACGACCTGGGTGATGTCGCGGATTGGCTGTTCGCCATCAACAGCGGCAAGGCGCCGGCGCGCGAAGTGAAGGTGTTGGGCCCGGAAGAATCCCTCCGAATCCATGGTGGGCGTGTTAAAGGGATCTCCCAAACGTGGTAACGACCCCCGTGTGGTCGCGAAACGGGAAACAGACTCGTGTACCCAGAAGGGGATCTACCCAGAAGGGGATGGCTATGTTAGATGGTTGGCCCAATGTACCTAGAGGATGGCTGGTTGAGAAGCCATAGTATCAAGATAGAAACCTATTGCAGAGGTAAAGCAATGTGCAACATGTTTAAATTAAGAGTAGTGAGTGGTACTACCTGTTGTCGTGATGTAGACCTACTCCAGGAATATGACAAACAATGTGGGATCATTGACCTCTGAATTGTGGATTGCGAAAAGTTCTTCCTGCGCAGTTTCTATTTTATGTATATACATGGGAAGGTGCCTGCCTGATTGCAGGTGTGTTCGACTGTTTGTTGGTCTCAAAATGGGCCGAACGTTTTGGGAAGTGGATAGCAACATAATACAGTACAAGCGAAAACATCCAACAACATGTAGAACATGGAAAGCTTTGGAATACATGAAAGTGTTAAATTTTCTCACAGCATAAATATGCATACATGGAAACGCATGTTTTTGAGCTAGGGAGTGCAAGAAGAAGTCCAACCATGTTCTTTGTGGCCAGCACTAGCCCGGTGGCATCAACCATCTCATAGAATCCCCCTGGCAGCTTAGCGACTCAGTCCATGCGGACCCACCGACTCTTGAGCACTGTTTCTGGACCCTGCTGCAATGTTCAATGTGGCCAGGCCGATGTCGAAAAGTTGTCCTACAACGGGGAGGAGGCAGTACCACAGCTGATTGGCACTCTCACGGAGGGAGCTGTGCTAGGAGACGTGCCATGGCTGAACCGAACCTGCAAAGCGAGCGAGCTTCGGGAGGATTGGCTTGGGCTTTTCGTTATTTGTTGGGGGATTGTCCAACCGTAGCAGGGATACAATAGACACAGAATGGAAGAACCAGCAAAGCCGGAAATACCGTTCGAACTGGCCCAACATGTGGCTCAGTGGCATTGGTACGAATTGGCTGATGAAATGGGTCCAATCCGGAAGCGGACTGTTCTCAAATGAGTCCATCTATCAACCCTTTTCCCCTTCAGTGCGCATCCATTCTCATCAACCAACTTGGTAAAATCCGGTAGCCACCATGAATGTTAGAGTGCGTCATAATCCATGTGTGTTTCTTCAACACACTCAGGAAGAAAGACATGTAATAGTATAACCCAGAGAGTCCCAGGGGTATCCTTTGCACGTGCTTAGACTTACTGGGATAATGTATTCCTTTTCTTTCTTTGCCTAATTTCACCAGTTCTTCAGTCCATCCGCAGTGGCTTCGCCGCTGGGTCTCCGATTCCGCCCTCCCTCCGCCGAGGTTTGCTTCTTGCACGGCGGGGTCCCTCGCGGCGCGACGGTGCGCGCCCAGACGGAGGTGGATGCCATTGCCATCCCTCCCAGTGCCACCCGGCGAAGCTGAGAACGTGGAGCCTTTATGGATCGGACCGGACTGGAGCTGGTCTTACCAACAACACGACGTAACAGGAGGTTTTTTACTGGCATCAGGCTGGACCTGTAGGGTAGTCAGGTGGTCTGGTCTTACCAACAACACTACGAACCGGAGGCGTTCAGGACCAGGTTTTACGGGGGGTAGGGAGGTTGAAGGACGGTCTTTTTGTTGACACACTCCTGGTGAGCGAATGCAACCACGATATGACTCATGGTAGCTAATGATGGTGGCTGTGGTGTTGGACGTAACACCCCTCTTCATTGCGCAAGACATGTGAAAACCGCACAGTGACTTAACATGGAGGTATGTGAAGCATTGTTATGCTAGATCTTGCCCATCCACATCCATCCACACTTATTCAAAAACAGAACAAAAGACCTTGGGATAGATCCTGTCCCGCTCTGGATGAATCAAGGCCTAGTTGGGGCTCCACAAACCGAAAAGGAAGGTAGTTGGGGTGGGTGCCAGGTCGCGGAAGGGGGCGTGCCGCCCTACAGACGTGACCGTGAGGGGCTTCGGGGCCATCGCCGTGAGGTGATTTTGGATGCTTTGGCGCTCTACCCTGGCATCACTGGTAGCCCCTTGGTGTATGCCGTTCTACACTTCGCTGGACTCTTCAACCTGTTTTGTAGAGAATGTCATCATCCGAACTCGGAGCCATTTTCCCATCTACGTTGGCCCATGATATGACTCGAGGGGGTGACCCATTCGTGCCGGTTGAGCAAATCGTCCTGGAAAGTGCTGGGCAGATCGCCCTTACTTACTTGGTCGTTGCTTGATGCTCACCTGCAAGTGTGGACAATCTAGAAAGTGGAGAACGTGTCATTCTGTCCAGGCGTGTTCAGCGTCCGTTAAGTGGATCAAAAGACCTATATAGATCAACAACTACTGCCAAAATGGCTTGCGCCTCAAAATTAAGGCCTTGCCAAAGCATGCACGGTGTATCATTGAAGTTTTTCCCTTCTGGTTGTTATCCTAAGCAGTGTTTTCCTGGTTCTCGAAATCTTCCACCATCACTCTTGGAAGGGCGGCGACCTTAGATTCGTTAGGGAATCAGGGAGCGGAGCAGCACCCTTTCACAGGATTGGCCAGGATGTTTTTCGGGAATTGGCTTCTAAGCAGCTACCCTCCTGCCCAAGCTACGCTCTTTTCGATTGGATCTTCCGTGAGAGCAACCAGCTAGCAACCCTCAACTTGACGACTGATGTTTAATGATCTTTGGACCATTCACCTAGCCAGTCCGATTGAAACTCTTGGGGGGATGGGTTTCTGTACTCAAGGTTGAACCAGTGGTGGCCAGGTCAATACCTCTATTGGAAGTGAAACTGAAGGGGTCAGTCGCAACTGAAGGGGTCAGTCAAGAGATGGATCATTGAATCATACTGAATCTGGGATATAACTTCCCCCCAAAACAGCAGCGAACACTTGAATTGCTGGCTACACCCTCACACCTGACCCGCGTGTCGTGTTCGCATGTTTGCATGGAGCAAAGCCCTGCCAAGACTCAAGGCTTTATGGGTCGTTTGCGGGAGATTGTGGCTAGGCTGAACGGCGGATCGGGGTCTTTTGGGATCTTTTGGGAGTGTTTTCTTGTGGCAAAAAAGATCACGGCCTGAACCTGGACCCTCCAAAGTACCTTAGAAAATGGGACATGACCGGCATGACCGACATAAAGAACAGGTACGACTGTACCCATTGAACCCGAGGTACGAACGGGTCGACTCCAGGAAGATTCCAATGGAGATCTTTGGAACACTTCTTGGATTTGGAAAAACCATATCACTGGACATCACTGGAAGGTTTTTTGGGCCCCCAAGTCAAGTCTTCTTTGGGCACTGCTTTTGGGCACCGGCAAGGAAGGCGAACTATGGCCTACAAAAACTCCCGCTAACTTGTTGTGCTTTTCTTGCCACACGTGTAGGCGACCCAACCGAACTTGCTTTCAGATGGTTTGCAGTAGTTTCTGGGTGAGTCCTTCGGTTTTTTTTGGGGTGAAGCATTAACTCCCCCTAGAAGACAGAGTCTTAAAGAGTTCCTTTGCCCGACATACAAATCCAAAGATTCATTGAAGTTCTCCTGATGCTGGGATGTCAGCTTGGAACTTGGAGGCTATCCTGGGATTCATGTATAGATTTATATACCACGATTCACGCATGTCTTCACGTGTCCTATGCCATGACCCCTTACGCTGGGAGTCGCTTGCGCAAGGGTCACAGACTTCTCGTGTAAATAGGTTGCAACCATGGAAGTTCTGGCACTTGACACACACACACACACACACTTACACACTTGCACACATCCACACACAGACTTACACACACACTCACTTACACCCGCACACACACACACTCTTGCAGACTGATGCGGTTTTTTGTTCTCCATCCAGGTGTGGCTGTCACTGCACCACCTCCCCACTACTCCATCCTGCTGTCCAAGCGCCTGCGGCCCCCTGCGAAACAAACGCGAATCGCCGTCGCCTCGCCAAGGTCATGCAACTGCAAGGCTCCCTTCCGCGACCCGCCCAGGCACTCAAGGCCATCGAAGGGAACGTACCCGGCCCGTACCCGCGTGGGAGGAAGGGGGGAGCTTCTTCTCGAGAAGCGTTGAAAAAGTTTAGTGTTTTAGGTTTTTAGTTGTTTATTTTTTCAGGTTGGCCAGGGAATTATTGAGCCTTATTGTTTTTTGGAGGTCCACAGGCAAACACCTTAAGCCACTGTAACCTGTTTAAGTTTAAACAATTTGCTGATGAGGCTGTGAAATCAACTTTTAGCCGACCACTCATTGTTAACCTCATCTTAAGTCCTATAGCATCTACATTCCGGCGCCCCCTGCTACTAGCACTCACAGGGTCATCCGACCAGTCGACCCCGTTTCCAGACGTACCGAATCGGCTAAAGCCACGCGGTCGACCGCGACGCAGGGCATGCAGATCTTCTCCTCTTGCGACCTTCCCTTCCTACGGGCGGTGGCCAGCGTTTCAGAGCGCAAGGCCAGCGTTTCCATGGTCGAAGAGCGGCGCTGCCGCTAAAAGCCGCTGATCTCGTGGTCATGCCAACGTAGTTTAAGGTCTTCCCAGTGCCAGATGATTTGGACTGTGAACTGTTCAAATAAAAATGGAAGGACTTCCCAGTTGAACTTCTGATTTGGAGGTGTTCTTCTAACCTGTGGACTTTGGGATTTGTTTGATCAGTTGGTCCGGGCATCTTCCGGCCGACCGGACTGCTGACTGCTGACAGTCCCAATGGACTGGAGCTGCTTTTGTGGGTCCTGAGGGATGCTGAAAGGTGAGCTTCCTGATAGATCCAGGTCCTACCCTCAACACAAACAGATGCCAAACATGGTGACCAGTGAGTAATATTTGTTGGTCCTGTTGCCAGGCCGCAAGCAACATACGGGCAGTGTTTCACTCTTTCACTTCGCATGGTTCATCCTTCATCTGGCACGCTGGGCAATGGTCATCATTTGTCAGCTCTCTTTGGTTAGCACATTTGAATGGCATCATTGGATAGTTTTCTTCAAACACCGTCAAGAAGGAAGCAGCATGAAGCAGCTAGGGGACGCCATTGGCGTCAATGCTTGGATCTATGTTTGAACAGGGGTTTGTAGGTAAACATTCCAGAGGAGTGTTTGGGATGAACATATATATACACATAATACTTGAAGTCACCACCTGTAGGTAAAATGGAAGTACTCGAAGTATTTGGTACTTGTATATTTGGATATACTGATATACTTTCTACAATATATTATATCTAATATACTATAAATACTGGCTAAGGAGATATCCATCAAGAATCCTTTAAGTTCCAGTGGCATCCTGGAGAGACACAGCTTCGCGTGACGCTTGTGGGAATTAGCAAATTTCAACACCCAAGTTCCCAGTCTACATCAAATCATGTTCCCTTCCGCGGAACATGGACGATCACCTTCGCATATTCACACCGCAATCTC
This sequence comes from Durusdinium trenchii, assembly GCA_963970005.1. Lineage (NCBI taxonomy): Eukaryota > Dinophyceae > Suessiales > Symbiodiniaceae > Durusdinium > Durusdinium trenchii. Next base: position 105,877 of record CAXAMN010002158.1, read on the forward strand.
TTCGGCTTCGGCTTCCCTAACAAAAAAAGACCGCAGCCCGCGAGAACCGATGCCTAAGAAGAGCGCTCTTCGAGCAGCATGGAAGAACAGGGGCGGAATACCTATCAGATCTGGGTGTGTAGCGACATCGGAGACCTGTCGTGACTTCCACCGGGCCTGACGTTCCGACCCCCCGTAGGTTCGCTCCAGTTTGCCCCGCCTGCGAACGAAGGGATGGTTTCGGGGTGCCCCTGAGTTCAATCGTGCCCACCCTGTGACATACGGAGTCTCCCGGCAGGTCTTCTTTGCCGGTGATGCCTGCCGCGAGGAGATGAGACCCTTTTGTGAGCGATCGTCCCCATTCAAACCCCGATTCCGCGCCGATGGAAAAGAGCACGGAACGCAGAAAAGAAGGAACCGCTTGTGCCCGTGTTTTTTTTTTGGTTCGACGCCTCAAATGCATGAAGAATCCCTGAAATGAACCTTTGGAAAGACAGTTCTTCCTCTACAACCCCAGTGGCCTTCAGGTCCTATACGACATTGTATGACATCCATATCCCTAGACATGGCGTGCGCATCTCTGCGCTGCATGCTGCCTCATTCTGGTGCTCGATCGTGCTTGTTCCATGCTGGTGCTCGGAAAGTCCCAACCCCTTCCTCACGGGACTGGACATCTTCTCAGAAGGTGATGTGTTCGACATGTAGGCGCCATTGTCGGGTCCAATCACCTTCGAAAAGAGGGTATGTGGATCCTTGGGGATTTCTCTTCAGAGCAGCGGATGAAATATGGGTCTCCAGCGATTCAGCTTCCATATGACATGTCCTTCAGCTCTTTTTCTGGTTCCATGTGGGTCTCTTGGGTCGCTCTTGGAGTGTCTTAGACGGAGCAGAACGGCCACGCCAGGAGGGCGTTCTCGATGAGACCTTGCGCGTCATCGAGTTCGGCCGCTGTCGCGTGGAGAGTCGGCAAGGCGGGAATGCGTCGGAGTGGGTGGGCTGAACTGACCCCTGAAACACCCAAGTATGGACATTACCCCCAAAACGATGTTTCACTTCACTGCTCAGGAACCTCATACAACCCAACGGCTCACAGGGGAACTTGATACGAACCATGTGTGTGTATATAATTGTTGACTTATTCAGGACCAGTGTTTTGACTTGTCATATGGATCTCATTTCCAAAGCTAGCTGATGCTGTCTGACCAAAACCGTTGACCCGATGTCTTCCCAGTTAGACGTTTGACCAACGTGTGTTGCCCTGCCCTGTCTGGGTGAGAACAACTTTTCTCTTCGGGTCTGAACATCTCGAGGCTGCGTCCAGTATGTCCGTGTGTCCCAAAACTGCATTTCAGTACAAACACAACACAAAACAGGTGACGTTCATGTTGAAAGAACACCACGAACCCCCAGGGCCAAGCTGGTTCATCCCTGGTTCCTTATGTGGTTACTGGGATCCACTGGGAACAAATAGCAGGTGACGGCAGCATCAAGCGCCACGGCTATTGCGACGTGGGCACCGTGCTTGGGGAACGACGGTGCCCTGGCGAGCGAATGGTCTGGTTCGGTGGATTGGAGCGCGAGCGAATGGGATTGTCCCAGTTAAAGGAATGAAGCCTCCTAACTTCTGGGGAATATTTTTGTTATATTTTTTTTTTTTGCGTGGTTCCTTCTTAAGCCTCAAGCAAATCCAAGCCTTATCCAAATTTCAGACCATTTTAGTTCATCTGATGCCACCTGAAAAAGATAGAATAGAAGTTAGAAGCATGTAATATAGGTGCCCCTTCACATGTACCTTTGTCTTGCCTTACCAAACTCCCATTTGGGGACCTCTATGGAACCACTGCAAAATCATCCACTCATCGAATGGTTTGTTTGAAGCAACCAACCAATACTATCAGAATTATGTGCGCTACGAAGCCAACACCGACTTACTATTTACGTGTAAGAATCCAAGACAAAGTGCTACAAAGAAGTGCTTGCAAGGAGCACAAGGAGGGGTAAAGTAGACGTACATCATATGTATATAGTAGTTACTTTGTGTCTTCCCATGTACATAGCGTCACAGTGTTGCCCTGGGATCACAGGAAAGTGCATGTTTCTTCAGATCACGTTCGGGGCCCACTGGGGCGTCTGCATAGAATTAGTTATATTGTAAGCTGATTCTTGGCAAAAACATGCAAAAAATATCCATTATTTATTCATTTGCTTCATATTCAATCAGCTTAATTTTGAAGACTAGGTACCTCTTGACATCCTTTGACCGCGCAGTGAACCTGCGACGTGGGCTCTTTTGCACTCCAGGAGCCCCCAAATGTTCCTAGACCGTCTCCAGGCAGTCAAACAGGCAGCAGCCAGACCCGGGTTTGCCCCAAGGGTGAGATCGGTGTCCGACTTGCTCACCGTGCCACTTCACGCAGCTACTACTTACTCACTACCTCCAAAATCCGCGCCTATACTCAAACCTCCCGCGCACTGCGCGCGTACTGACTGCGCGAGGTTCTTCAACATGCCTCCCAAATGGCCAGACGCCAGCTTCCGGATCGCCACTCCTTTAGCCTTATTGCTCTTCATCCCCAGGCACGGGACGGGACAGACCGATGGACAGGGAGTGGACGGTCGACTGGACTTGTGTTTCGTGGCACGAGCCCAAAAAGGGACGTGGAAGACTTGGGGGACAGATGTTTGTTGTGTTTCTTTTTTTGAATTTCAACTCTTCTACCGAAGATGGAGCGGAAACCACACCAGCCATCTCCCCAGCCCATGTCGACAGCCTGGTGTCCTTTGAATCACTCCCGTTGGATCGTCCTGATCACTCCCGGTCTTCGAGGCAATCCTTCAACGGGGTCCTGGAGAACTACCCCTCGGAGCAGCAGCGCTTCAGATTGGTCAAGGCGAAGAAGCACCGAATTCATGTGTTTGTTTCTTTTTTTTTGTGAAGACATGGTGTGAGAACAATTGGGTCAGATTCGGGTGGAATAATTTGGACTCTTGATTCATAACCCCTCCCCAGACATGGATTGCAAAACCTCTTCATTCTTCATAGATTTAAACAGTATATAATATAATATAATGTTTAAATAAAGAGTTTACATTATAAATACCATTTAATCCTTTCGATTAATTAGTTTCTCTTCTTTGAATGTGAAGACGGATGTGCTTACGGCAAGATTTCGTGAGTAAATTTGAGACAAGGCTAGGCAGGTGAACCTTGGTGAGGCTAGGCTAGATGTGTGGAGCGCTCCGGTTCATGCATTTCAGTTCCTGCAATTTGAGTTCTAGAAAGGATTGATTGTGTTGTGCTTATATTTGAGGCTTGGAACTAGCGGGGTGACGAACAGTATGGTCATCAGCTGTCGAAACAGTATGTTATTTATTTTCTGCATTCGCCATGCGACATCCACGAGAGAAAGACAGTTTGAACTCGATTCCTTCTGGATCATCCAATGGAGGATAATGGAGGTCCGTAAGCAGGGTAGGGTAGTCTATTGGACATTGGATGATCCTGGTCGGATTAATTTACTGATGTATGTGTACTGTAATTCCTGTTGCTGACACCCAGCCATACCCCTTCAAAAAATGCAGTTTCTTCTTATCAAAAAACTGCAGACTGTGTTTGCCTTCGCCGATCTTTGTGATGGCAGCAGTGGATCTTCACGATCTTCACAAAGATCTTTGGTTTCTAGGAGCAATAGAAAAGTCAATATTATAGATTCTAGCTCACGCAGCCACGATAGTGGTTCTCCCCCTGCTAAAGCGACACCACTACCACCAGGTGGGTGTCCTTTGCGATTTGCTGGGTGTTCCAACCCTCCGTTCAATGCTTCCTGGACCAGACGTCACCGAGTCAAGTGGAGCAGCCGGACAGCCGGGAGACCCCGAAAATGCTTCGGAAGAGCTGCAACACACGGAGAAACACACGCTTCGACCCAGTCTCATCGGTCAAAGACCCGGAGAAACACTCTGACAATTGTATTCAGTTAACTCAATTCCCCGAGGAAAGGAATGGCTCAACGGTAAGGTGAGGAGTCCGATCAATTGAAGATGTTTTAACAAGTGGTTTGTGCACAACTGCGGCGACAAGCTGCAAAAAGCGCGGCTGCTGAAAGTGGCTGAGAAACCTGTTTGGGGGGAGGTAGCATGAAGAACCATGAAAACAAAAAGGGAAGATTGGACAGCGCGAGCAACAGTTTCTGGCAGGTACACGGTCAGACGTCTCTGACCGCATCCCATGACATCACTAGCTTCGTTGGCCAGCGTCGTGATGTCATGCGCTGGACCCCTGCGGGTGAAACTGTGGTTAAAATTGCGGTGGGTGAGGTGGCGGTAGTGAAGCCTTGGCCAGTTGACACACACAGGTCGCCGTCATTGAAAAAAGCGGTGGCAGGCTTTGTGGTTGTGTCCTTTTTGGACATAGAGCCTCACTAGCTGTAGTAGGGTGTTCATGCACATCGAATTAAACTGTTGGAAACTCAGGTCGGATTGCTTGAGTGCATATGTAAGATCATGCGGAAAAACATGCAGAAAAATGCAAACGCTGCAAACGTTGCTACACTGTCCCGTGGTTAGGCCCGGCGGCCGTTGTGGCAGTTAATTCGGTGGATGTGGAGGTGACTTCCAGTGGAGTTCCTGTGAAAAGTGGTGAGGTCAGTTAATGCTTGCACGATGAGACAGCGCCCCAGTGACGGGGATCACACTCAGCACCCGAGTGGGACGGCTGAGCGAAACACACTCTGACAATTGTATTCAGTTAACTCAATTCCCCGAGGAAAGGAATGGCTCAATGGTAAGGTGAGGAGTCCGATCAATTGAAGATGTTTTAACAAGTGGTTTGTGCACAACTGCGGCGACAAGCTGCAAAAAGCGCGGCTGCTGAAAGTGGCTGAGAAACCTGTTTGGGGGGAGGTAGCATGAAGAACCATGAAAACAAAAAGGGAAGATTGGACAGCGCGAGCAACAGTTTCTGGCAGGTACACGGTCAGACGTCTCTGACCGCATCTCATGACATCACTAGCTTCGTTGGCCAGCGTCGTGATGTCATGCGCTGGCCCCCTGCGGGTGAAACTGTTGTTAAAATTGCGGTGGGTGAGGTGGCGGTAGTGAACCCTTGGCCCAGGGGTTGACACACACACAGACACACACTCCACAGACTCCCGGATTATGGTGGTTGACAATGGGACTCCCCAGCCTTTGTCTCATGAACTACCCCACTTCCCTGGGAGAGCGTCCCCTGCCCCTCCGACCAAACCAGGAGTCCAACAAGACGGACGGTGGCAATGCCAAGCGCGAGCATGATGCGGCCAGCCTCAGTCACCTGGCCGCCTGTGTTCATAGCGATGAGAACCGAAAACGGCGGAAGGGTCGTTGGAAGACCGAGAAATCCGCGGGGGGGGAGAGGTCACCGGACCGGACCTGGCAAGATCTGGCAGGTCATGGGGCAGCTTGGTGTGACCTTGACTAAAGTTCAAGCTCATATGTGATTTCAATGAGTTCGTTTGAACACCATGGGATTCTGCAAGTCAAGTCGGAATCTGTCGGCCTATTTCATCAAGGGCCGCCTGGCATGAGAGCATCACTCGGTGTGACTGGCAAGAGGAGCTCAAGTCTTACTCCTTCAACCCAAATTGGCTCCTTTGAAGAACGGTGAACAAGCCTCAGCTATCTCCGCTCTGATCCAGGCCAGCAAAAAAAATGGACAGTTACACTCTGAATCATGGCAGTGGAACATAGGCCCGTGGAAGATCATATGGCACTGCGAATGTGCTAGGTCATGGAAGGTCTTAGAGCCTCCTGCCTTCCACGGAAGGTCAGGTTCAGTTCGCAGAAAAACCGAGACCACGGCGGCCGCCAGTGCCTCACGAGATCGCTTCGCGATGCCAGTGCCGAGCCACGGCGGATCCCCTAGCGAGTCCAGGAGGATTTCTCTGGTGCGAAACTGAGATCTGCTGGAACAGGAGCAATGGGCGCCACCTGCGCGCCGAGGGCAAATGAGGAAACAGCTGAGTCTGGAAGCAAAGATATAGAGCGAGGATACTGAAGCCATTTGAAGCCCTGAAAGAGGCTGGGCTCGAGGTTTCAGCGGTCATCAGTCTTGCTTACGCATGCTTGCGCATGCTGTGCCGCAGCCGGTGCTGGAAGCACACATCAGTGCCAATCATCCGATGATTGCAACTGCACGAACCCGATCTGGAGCAGGATCGATGGGAGGATGAAATCATCTACTGTACTTCATGTGGATTGGTTCTCCATAGTTTGGTGAGTTGATGAAGTTACAGTAGCCCGAGGAATTCTTACATCCAGGTGTTCTTCTACCTACCCAATTGTATCTGAAACTTGCCTTGTTTTTTGTTTTCGCTTGTTTCAAGAGGTGTCCGGTGACCACCGCAGTGACTGGACTCTGGTGGTCCGCAGTGACTGGAATGCGTAGGGGACTCCGAACTTGCTGGTGGCCCAAGGTGAAGGCCTCATTTGTTTAAAGCTGCTTAGACTTGGGGTCGTTCTCGGGACTGCAATAGATTGAATATGATTCAATATGGTTGCTCCATTAGCTCAGTGTAGACTCTTGATAGTCAGCTGTGCTCTGCAAAGTCCCTACTTCATGGCGCCCTCTGTGTAGTCCTCCCTTCTCGCTCGAGGCATTCTACAGGGCTGTGGCCCGGGATTTCTGGCGGCCATCGCAGGCCCCGGAGTCCTCGAATCTTTCACGAGCTGTTTGAGGATAACTTATTGGAGGTTAGCTTCTTGCTCCTATAGTAGTTAAGGCCAGCCCCGTTCGTAGCGTCTGATCGCTCCGGACTCGTAGCGAATGGCCCGAGGGTTTGCTCCGGACTCGTTGGGAGAGTGTTCATACGGTTCATATAGGTTTTCCGTCTTCGGACGCTTGGACATGTTTGGACGCTTGGACATAGAGCGGTCTCTCCTGTCCCGTCGCTGCTTTTCGCTCGAGTTTGGGAGCCGAAGCAACGGTGGAGTTCACGACATGGTGAGACGTCGACTTGAGGCCAAGCGAGCTACTTAAAAAGAACAACTGGTTCGATCTTTGTTCTATGTGTCCTTGAGGTGAAGAGGGTGAAGAGAGTATTGGGTGTCCATTGCTTTTAGATGCGTCTCCAAGGTTTGGTGTCCTGTTGCGTGTCCCCAACTGACGTCGGTTCATCAGTAGTTAGTTCTCAGCTTGCAACACAAATATTGGGTTGGATGTTCACAGCAACAATCTCTTGAAGCATTCAGGATTCATGGACGTGTCAGCACAGAGACCTCCTGTTCCTGCTCTGAGCCCTCCCGCTCCTGCTCCCAAGCTTGCGAGCTCGGAGCTTGACAGGCTGCATTCGCACGGTGACCTACAAGATTGGACAGACGATCACCGTGCAGGGCGCCGTCGACTCGGGTTCCATGTGCCCCGGACGGGCCGAGCACGACGAGCCCGGGGCACGGGGGGGTCGGGTCGCACGGGTCACCGGTGGTGGAGCAAGGCCGGACGTTTCACCTGGCGGAGCGGAGAAGGAGTCATCCTTGGGTAGGTGAGCTCAGGGTGCGGGAGATGGGAGAGATGAATTGAGCTGGTTGGCTGGTTGAGCTCGATGTCAGAGATCGAAGTTGGAGCAGAAAGCCTTTGAGTCAATTCCTTTGAGTTGAGTCGGAGTTGTCTAGAGAGTGAGGGGTAGAGGGATCTGATGAATTGAGCTGGTTGCGTGCATATGCTTCCATGGTCTTCCTACTTCCTGCAGCTTTTTGCTGAAGTTCTTCGAGTGCTTTTCATTTGCCTGCAAAATACTGGGGGGCTGCTTTATCTCCAGCAGAAAACCGTCAAACACTTAGCAGTAAGGCCTTTGCCTCCATGCTGAAAACAGGTACATCATCAAAGGTGGCTCAGCAGAAGTCTATGTGAACCATCGCTTCGTCAAAGAGGCCCGGAACTCACGCTGGGATGAACACATGTGACATGCATTGCGTTGCGGCCTATCCTGCCAGGAGCTTTGTAACAGGTGGGTAGGTTGTTCAGAACGCAACATCTTCTGAGATTACCTTAGTGAATACATGTCGCTGAGCCAACAAACATCTGCCCGGACTCGTTAACGGGTCTGTTTGGACTCCCTTCCGAATTGGCACTTTCAACACCTGCGTGGCAGGTGTTCTTCGAAGGGGTCAGGTGACAGAGCACCGGTCCGTCTCGCGTGTTCGTCGTTCGCTCGCGCGAGGTCCATAGTGGCGAGTCCTTTGGAGAGCTGACCATCTTAGGCTTCGTGAAGCGTCGCTCTGCGGTGGTCCGCGCCAAGGAGAGCGGGGGGTGAGGTCGTCGCCAGGCCGAGTGGAGGAAGGGCGCACCGGGTGTGGGAGGTGGAGGCAGTTTTAAGGTTTGGGATCCACTATTATTGTATGCTTTGGAGATATAAGTACTAACTATACCCATGGTTTTTAAGAAGCGGATGGCCATAGGTGGGTCTATGATTTGGGTTTGGTGACCATTCTTCAAGCATAAAAAGCTGTCCCCCAAATGAGACCTCTTGAATGTCCAGTTGGAGGGTGTTGGTGCATATCACGTCCCAAGATGTCTTTAGATAGGGGTCCATAAGTGAGTCCAAATATAACATAATATACCACCTTTCGGGGATTGTGCCATCTACTCTCAGCCCACTAGACCAGTCAGGGCTTTGGCTCCCAAGTTCTGGGCATTCAGTTGAGCATTTCAGCTGGAAGTCTTGCCTACTTGGAGTCTGTACATCACAGGGTGTCATTAATTATTGGAAAGCATCCGTGTGATACGAATGTCCCACGAAAATGACTCCCCTTCTCGGAACCTGGGCCAGAGAATTTGTTCGAGGTAGAAGGTGTCATTTCTTTTTGCTGATGGTATCCGTTTCCAGCACACACCCATCTCTTTGTGTTTTTAGCCAACCAACCATCAACCTCTTGACTGTGATGCTTGGCTGAGAGCTTTGCAACGCAGCACTGCTTGGTAGAGACATCATGTGTTCAAGGCTGTACTTTCTTTGACCATTGCCAAAAAGCAGATATTTATCGATTTCACATAAATTGAAAACACGCACTTACACACACAAACACGTTACGCTTAGACTCGAGGGCCAAGAAACCCAGCAACATGCCGAGCAGTACCAAGTTGAAATTCAAGTCCACGCCCAGCGATCCGCTGCATCCGCTGCATCGCCACCCCTGGTGGGTTTTCGCTGAACCATGCCACGGTCGCGGGGCTCCACCTCAGCTGATCAAGAGGCGCTCTTTGAGGTTTGGCGCTCGGCAGTGGAGGCCGATGTGCATGGAAACACATCCATCCCCATCCCCATCCAGCAGGTGAAGGAGTGAAGGAGAGCACCTATGATCTCACTACTGTGCACCCCTTAGCAGAATTTGTAGACCTCAGACTGTTAGTCAGACTGTTATAGTTAGTTAGTGCAAGCCGATGATTGGATGGTTCACTGGAAGCAGCCCAGAAGAGCAAAACGCATGGAACGTTCGGAACATTTGAGAAGCTGGAGCTTGTTACCCCCCCCTTTTAGCAGTTCTACTCCTTTTGCTTCAAAAACACGAGTTGTTTGGGCTTGTTTTTTCCGAGTCCCAGCACCGGGGGGGTCCGAGTCCAGTCGGGTACACCGGGACACCGTCTCCCGAGACGTCTCCTAGCAACGCGACCGAGCAGCATGGCGATCGACCGGGACACGAGATCTGGGGCGTTTTGCCCAGTGATTCATTGGCTCTGAGATGTATTTTATAGATGTTATTGATGTATTTTTCTTTCACTAATTAGGGAGAGACGTTTGTTTGGCTTTGGGGTTTTGGACGGTTTTGGTCTGTTTTTGGTTCATTATTTAAAGAACCTTCCAGTTGCAGGGGGGTTGTGGCCTGGTGAATACTCTCAGTTACACATGCATATCTTCTTGTGCCAAGGGGTTTGGGTGGTTCATCGACCCTCCGAATCACCGAATCACCAGGGCCTATGACCATACCTCCTTATACAGGATAGCCCCAAGGTATTCCAAAGTTTCCCTGAGAAATCATCATGGTGACGTGGGGAGTGATTTCACCACCTGCTTGGAAGAGTTGCTCTGGTCGTCCATTTCCCCTTCCACTTCCGTAACGAGGTCCCTCAGGGAGTGGTGATGCTGTGTCTTCTCCTGTTTCGGTCCTGGAGGCCACACACGACTTCTTGCAGGCAGAAGATTGCGCAGCGATCTCCGAGCAGGTTCGCAGCTATGTGGCGACACTTGAGCTGTGGTCAGAAAAGAAAGCAGGGTTGGAGAAGCATGGTTCTTGCCTCTCTTTGGGAAGTTCTTCCTTCAGCCTTCAGTCGTTTCCAGAGGTTGTCATGGGGTGGTGATTGGAGCGTGTTCTTCGCTGTCATGGCGTGTCCATTCTCTGATTGAACTGGCCTATATATAATCTTTCTCCACCCCTTTGGAACTCCATATAGGAACTCATATTTTTCTAGGATTTTTTTTCGGCTTTTTTTGGGATTTTTTTTCACGTTTAGGCATTAGGTATCTCTGTTGGCTTCTGGTGGCTTCTGGTAGCTTTTGCTAGCTTCTGTTGGCTTTTGCTGGC
>CAXAMN010002158.1:116419-130825 GCA_963970005.1 Durusdinium trenchii
GTGGCTTCTGGTAGCTTTTGCTAGCTTCTGTTGGCTTTTGCTGGCTTTTGTTGGCTTCTGGTGGCTTCTGGTAGCTTTTGCTAGCTTCTGGTGGCTATTTTGTCTGGCACGAAAGGATACCTGGAGACATCCCCTGTTGCTTGTGACGGAAGTCTTGGACGAAACGCTCGTTTTGGAGGAGTCCTATGTCACTTCTGGGGTCTCGCACGGAGAAACAACTATCATTTTGGAGACACGAGCCTGAGGGAAGGCGCCCACAACAGGACCAGAAAAAAATCCAAAAAAAAACGGAAAAAATTCCTTTAAACAAAACGCGGCCCTCCATATACCCTATCCAGTCCACATACCTTCTCAGAATGTATTTGGGCCCTCAGAAGGTATTTTTGTGTTTTCCTCTCTAGCTGATATGAATTAGACATGCTGTGCTCAACTGAGGACCTCTCACTTTCAGGTGGTCGAGGAAGAAGACTTCGCTCAAATTTCCACGGTTTCTTCGAAGAGACCGGTGGCTTTCCTTGGGGCGACGAAGAACAAGATTGATTCCTTGTTCGTGCATGCTGACTACATGGGACAGGGCACCTCGAGAGCAAGTCAGACTTAGGTTTTTACAATCCATGTCCGAAACTATTGTATGAATTATACATACATATATAACATATATAATATATATAATATATATAATATAATATATATATATAAGTGTCTACATTATAGGTCAATCACAATCTCTTAGAGTTGCTGTGTTTCTTTGTGTTTTTCTCACCTCTTTAGTAAATGCCATAATGATCCGTAACGTATCAAAACAGAAATTGCAGCCTGAAAGATGATTTTGCACCAACTATGTTTGGTATATATAAGTAGTCCAATGTGTGGTTTGAGCCTCTTCTTCTCCTTTTCGTGATCGATTTGCCGAGTCAGGCATTGGAAAGGCACTTTTGTGGCAGACCATCGTGAGCTTATTCGATGAGTTTGGGGAAGTCTATGTGGATGTGAATGAGCAGAATGAGCAGGCTCATCGCTTTTATCTAAGCCAAGGCTTCAAACAGGTGGGTCGGAGCGAGCTAGATGACGACGGTCGGCCATACCCGATACTGAATTTGTGCTTGAAGAAGGAAGAGACGGCCCAAAGATGTTCGAAGTGATTGCTTCTCTTCAGGTTTTACCTCCTCAGAACTGAGAGGCTCACAACCTTTTTTTGGACAACCCAAAATCATCAGACAACCACCACTGCGTCTCTGAAGAGGGTGGCTATCTGTGGCACTTGGCGTTGAAAGAACCTCAGAGACGGTGCCTCCCTACGAGACGTTGCCATGTACAGTTGTACAGTCAACCCGAAGCTGCGGATTGGAGAAAAAAAACACCCGGAATCAGTTTGTAAGGCTTGGTTGCAATTTGCTTTGCTCACCCCAAATTCAACTACTACAAAGATGACTGCGGGAGCGCCGGGAACTTCTCGCCACATTGGGAACTTGAAAACCCAACATGGAACTGCAGGTGCTGTCATGTGCCATCCACGTCCACCATGATTCCAAGGAGTGTATGACGTTGCGTCCCAATTGAGTTTTTACATTGAAGGATCCTGCAGAACATCTTGCTTCTGGACCTGGACCTCACAGTCAGCCCAACTCACTCGAACACTTCTGAAAGAACAATGGGCACCTCTATGCACCTCTAGAGATTTCCAAGTTCTTTTAAGTGGACGGGTGTTTTGCTCATCATGCGGGCCTCATTCTGATTGAGCGTGTGATAGCCATTTAATTATAAGTGTGGGTCGAACAATGGTCGTACAGTACATACATGTTCAATGTCAAAAGGTACATGGCCAAAACATAGCATGCTCACGCCAAGGAATACCTTGCTTGTCAACATGTTTTGCTGTGAATGAATCGAGGTTTTTTTCAAGGTCGTAGATTCATCCAGTGCCCTCACTGGACCAGATCAAGCACGGTGACTCCGAGACTCCTGGTGGATTCTTGAATTCTTGTCCGGATGGAATCCATCTTTCCTTCACCTCCGGACCGAAATCCCAGGAGATTTGCATCGTTTTGGAGATGCCACGTGCCGCTTTCATCGCGGCTCTGGAGGATCATCCGGAGGCGGAATCCGGGTTTCACACCCGCGTCAACGACCCGAGGCGTCAACGCCCGGCTTGGTCGGTCCGTCGGTTTCGGCACCTCCCAAAGAGTCCATCGCGGTGCCTCCGAAGTGGCGGTCGGTTGGTCGGTGGGTCGGATTGTTGGTTTTCAGTGAGGTATCTTGAACGACCGGGAGGACGAGGAAGGGCGACCGGGGATGTTGTTGGAGAGGCTTTTGGGTTAAGGTTTGGGGGTGACATGACTTTTGCAGAAGACCCATCCAGCAAGCTTGTGCGACTTGTTTTAAGCATTAGGAAAGAAGAAGAAGAAGCCAAGGGGAGAATTTGTGACGCAATCATGCTACTCAGTCACTTAGTCAGGCAAAACACACTCTTCTCACTGTGGATTTCCTCCTGAGTCTCTCTCTCTCTCTCTCTCTTTCTCTGTTTGAGCATGGGTGTGCAATTGAATAGGGAGACCTTCCAGTTCAGCCTTCTCTTTGTTGGACCCCTTCCACTTCGCCAGGAACAAGAGCACTTCCAGAAGATTGGGCGCCAACACGGCGTGGTGGTCGCCAGTGCGCCGCGTCCGTGTCGTCCGGTGTTTGATGTCCGGCTCATCCTTCCCGTGAAGGACGAAATCAACTTGCTGGTCCGGTCAATCGCTGGGTCGGGATCTCGCCCTGGTTGGTGGTGAATAGGGTTTTTTCTATCATGGTTGCGTTCTGCACACCTAGGAGTTCTGTGTCGATGCCGAACTGGGGGTCCTTCATTGGACTTCTTCCGCCATGCCAAAGCGGGAGATGGTGGAAGAAGTCCTTTTCCTCCAATTCCCGGTGGGATTTTAGGAGCAAATCAGATCTTGTTGTTTGTTTGGTGTCTGTGTGTGTTGGGGGGGAATCGCATCAGGTGTTCAAGTTAAAAACCCTGTGTCAAGTGAGGAAGCACGACTACTATATACAGATCCCAAAAAATAAGACTGCAGAAAGATGCTGTAACTTCTTTGACCCATTTGCTGATACTTCTCCCAGGCTCTGACTCAGTTGGAAAGAGGAAGAGCCAAGGTTTAGCATCCGCGTTCGATGCGAAAATTGGAAGAGGTTTCTGTGTTCATTGTTTTGCAACTCCTGAGAAACTACTATCTTTTCGACGCGCCATTTTTCCACGGAACATTTTGGGGTGAAAATCCCTTGTCTTGACTATCCTGTGCGTGGTTGGGAAGTGAATCACAATGAATCACCATTTTTTTGAGCTGAATCTTTGACTCCAACACACTCCAACCCGACCCCGACGGCCCGGCTTGCATGGCAGGTACTCAGTGGCCACTTTTTGAGGGTGCTTCCCAGAAACTTCTCTCCCTCATCAACCTCTATGCCAGGACTGCTGTTAAACGCAGTTCAGGATGTTCAGGGGACTATATACCAGGTGTAGAAAGTAGGTGGGTTGCAGCATTTCTTCAGGGATTGCGTTGCTCTTTCATGAGCGATCGCACGAATGTTGCCTTTCGCCGTTGCGCCCCATCCTCGCATGTTCCTGTACTAAGTCCAGTGGACGAAGTCTAGGAATTTCCTGTACTTCGGTGGTGCCAAATATAGTCGAACTGGACTTCTAGGCTTTAGGGTATGGATCAAGCCAACAGACAAGGAAGGCCTGATTTGTTTAGAACTGCTTACATTTGTTGTTGTTGAACAAGACTTCTAGGGTGTTTCGGCTTACCAGAGATTCGAACATCAAGCTTGGGATTAGTTAACCCCAGCCGCTGTCCCCAACCAACCTTCGGGCGGCGGCAGAAGCCCGAGAAAAGCTGGAGCTAGCTGGGCGGCGGTTTCACCCTGATTCGCCGGCTTCGTCAGAGCTTGATTGGCTGATCGATGCAGGGCTGGGATGATTCTTGATGTACGCCCACGCACGCGCGGACGCATGCACGCGCAGAGGGCAAGGAAATGCGCTAACTGCAGATCGGACCGGTGGGATACTTCAATATGGCTGTGATTGATACCGTATACCGACCGGTTCCCTGGCAAGTCGTTTGCTACACGGTGGACCCAGGCTTCAGGTGGGTCGCGACCTCAAAACCCCACCGCCTCATCCGATCGACGGTTGAACGACCACAAATCCAACACCAGATTCACATGCACTTCGCTCCACCAAGCGCCTGGCTTTTCTCTCATGGGGTATATGCTATGGTATGCTCAAACAATGCCCGGACGAAGTCCGGGACGCACGCGCGCACACACACATACGGATCCGGGAAGGCGTGTGTGGGTGGGGATTTCGCACATGAAGTTGGGTGGGTCGTATGGTCATACTGAGAAGTTGCGCAAGGATGCCTCGCATACAAAACTCTGTGGCGGTTGCAGGATCAAGTGTTTGTTGCTTCTCTAGAGACGGTGGAAGCATGGGACGGGCACCACCAAAGCACCGTAAATACCGTGGTTTTCGCATGTTCCATGGAACGGGAGAGTCCGCGGGAAGCAGGAAGGATTCGGTCCGAGAACCTGACTCCCCGCGGGCAGGAAGCATATCACCGCGAAAGGCCACTGGTCCACCTTCAACGGAGAACAGCACCGGCCTCGGCGGGTCGAAAGGGGATTCACAATGGGTTCACCAAACCACGCGGTGCGTGGCCTACGATTGATTTAAAGGCCCGAATCCCGAAGAATCACTTGTAAAACCAGGATGTTACACTGCAAAACCAGGTCTTTTGTATTCTTACAAATTCTTATGTACAATGGTCTTTGAAGGCTAGGGATGTGGGTGTGTCCTGGAACATGGAGACCCTCCAACTGCCTCCAACCAAGGTTTTTTTTGTTGATATTTCTTCGGATTTGTTGGAATTTAACTGGAGTGCCTGGGCGCTTTCGTGGTCGACCTGGTTGTGTAGTGTAGTGTAAAACCCGTCGTAAAAGCAATTAAAGGGAGTTGACAAGTTCCTTTTCAAAGTTCAGTGGTGGATCGCTGTCCTAGATTTGTGGGATGATTTGGTGGTGTGAATTTAATGGACATGGCAGAACTCACGAACATGACTCACACACACACACAAAAAAAGAAACTAGCAAAAGCTGAACACTATAAGTGATTTCGCAGATGGCCCAGTAGATGACAAGCTGCCGAGTGTTGGTTTCGGATCTGTTCCAACCTTTACTGGACCTGGAAACCCAATCCCAACCAACAGTTCTGGAATGTTCTGGATGTTTCTTCAGTTCCAGCCGCTTCCCATATGTAAAGGATCTGAACAAATTGCCATAATGATATTCCCCTGGAAGTCCAATGGCTAGGTCTCTAAATTTAGGTCACCCAAAAATTTGTGTCCGCTACTGCGGTGGTGCAATATACCCAGACACGACCTGTCTGGGACTGCCATAGGACTGCCGATTCAATTGGGGTGGTTGGTTGGGGGTCTTTCTGAGGCGGCGGCCCGCAGTCTCAGACAGGTCGTGTCTGGGATCACGTACAGTCTTGGGACTTCCGGAAGAACATGGAAGAACCACATCCCAAACACTCCACGTATGCAATACATGTCCACATTGGGGTGGTTTTGGGGGTCAATGTAGGCATATATGGCAGTCCCAGACAGGTCGTGTCTGGGATATGCACTTCTTTCCTCGGAAGTGCCCCGACCCCCACCGACCGAGGCTTCCGGAACACGCGGCGATCCTGGTGCTGCGCGGCGAGTGGCTTGGACGGACTGTGCACGGGCACCACGGAGGGCACACGATCAGTCAACGAGGCGGATGACGTCAACAGCAGTTTACACAGCGAACGTGAAGAACAGGGGGTCATTGATGATTGTGTTACTGTTGCATCCTAGATGTAAGGGATGGAAAGAGTTGTGAGCAATTAATTTAGACTCTGAGCTTAATATATGCTTATAGTTTTCATGGATTGAACAAGAAAGATAGAAGAGACGCATAACGACACTAATAAATCTACAACATCAAACCTCCATGAATTCCTTTGACCAAGCTTGATGCCACACACTTAAGACTCAGACACACATCAAGCTCCTTCAATAGGCTCTTTTTGAGGCTCCGAAAGCCACGACATGCTCTCGACTGGCTGAGGATCCGAATGGTGACGCCCGACAAAGGAGAGTTGGTCTTCACCGAGGGCACCTGCTTCAACGAGCCCTTCGGCGAGCGCAGAGAAGCCTTTGCCGCGTCCGCGCGACCCGTGCTCCGCGCGGAACGCGCGGGGGCCGATCAGTGTTGGCCAATCCGATCCACAAAGCGACATTCGTGGCGAGACAAGGCGAAACGTGGCCATTTCAATGGTTGGGCCACGAATCCTGGGGCGTTCGGGAATTGTTTGGGGCGAAGGGCCGTGAACGAAACGAACAGAGGGATTCTTGAAGTAGAACACCTGCAAGCTCCTTTTCAGCTGGGATCGCCACTTCATGGAGCTGACTTGGTGACTTGTGAGATGTTTCGCCCGGCAGTTCGAGCAGCACCCGCTTTAAGCAAGTAAGAAGCAAGTTGGAGATGGAAACAGGACACAAAACGAGCTTTGTCAACTTTTCTTGCAAACCTTACCTGACGATCACGATTATCACGATTGCGACAATTCTACCAGGTGCTGCAGATTGGGTAGCGGTCAATGGCACCCAAATTGAGCGAAGACAACTTCTTGTTCTTGTGTACCAAACCCCGAGCATGGCCAGCTCAGTTTGCCAGTTGGTGCAGGACTAGGCCAGGTCAAATGAAGTAAATTCAGATGCTTCCACCCTTCCTGCCTAGGCAGCTGCTCTTTGGCTTGCCACCGTTGGATGGGCGCTTGCATCCTCAGGGCAATTGCGAGGTTCAGATCATGTGGCCTGGCGAGAATATCCTCCTGCCCTGCCCAGTCCTCCACTACAGAATGGGCTGCAAAAACTCCCACCACCGGAATGAGAAGAGGGATTATTGAATGATATTGAGACTATAAAGTAGATGGACTACATATTGAAGTTTTTCCTCAGGAACACAACATCTTGGGTGTGAAACCTAATCGGCTGCAAGCTGAAAAGACATGAAAAGACATGCACTTGGAAAAGACATGGAACTTTCACCTCCTACTCAAAACAAGTGGGTCTCTTGAATCTTTTGAATGTCACGCCCCATATTCAGGTTTTCTTTGCACAGCCGAGAGTCTCAGCTAGCTTCTAGCTTGCTACATCACCTGTATTATGGAGTCTGTTGACTCTCACCCTGTCAGCTTCCGCCCCCCTCAGCTTCCGCCCCCCTGTGACCCCTTTGGACCTCCATTGTCACCCTGTCAGCTTCCCTTCGGCCGAACCAACTCCACTCAACCCCTTTCGGCCGAAACCCCCGAGGACGGCGGACATCTTCGACCGGGTCGTCGCGGAGCGGCGTCGGCGTCGACACGACCTGGGCGGTGGTGGTGGTGGTTTTTTCACGACGCGCGGGACGACGCGGCGAGTGCGCGGCGCGTACCGGTCCGACTGGTCCGCGATCGGTCCGCGATCCGGGAATCCGCTGGGACGTGTGGAGGATGGACGCAGCAGGACTCCAAGGATGGATGCGTACTTGAGGCAGATGGAAGGGGCCCAGTCAGACGTACTTGATTTTTTCATATTTTTTCAAGAATGAGGGGATTTGCACTGGGCACCTGAAATTTAATTAGATGTTTGTTGACTAGCAGTCGTAGTGAAGAAGACCATTAGATTTGGATTGTAGTATCCTTGTCGGCCTTGATCCTGGAACTTCGGGAATGCTCGTACGCACCGCGAATGTCAAACATGGTCAAGCATCTGGCACGTACACAGTAAGGGGGGGAGTCGGCACGTACAGTGCTGTCCGCGAAGTCACATATAGGGCAGAGCTCTGGATGCGTTTGTCTCTCCCTAGGGATCCAGTAACTACCTTCTCCGAACCTCAGGTTCGGTACGACTGGACCCTCTTGGCACCTACATAACAGTGTCGAACGCATCACCTTCCGAGGTTCGGTACGTGGATTCCCAGGGTCGGTACGTGGCTTCCCCGAGAACGGAGGGGCGAGAGGTCGGTGGTTTGGCGCTGATGGTGTTGGGCCCCACGCTGGGGATGAGCAAGGCGTTTGGACCCACCCAGTCAGGTGGTCGCAGAAGAAAGGAAGAAACCATCCCACCACATGGGATTGAAAACATGAACTATCATGAACTATTGGCAGTATAACATCGATCTATATAGATGACATTCATTTTTGTTGGGGGACGGCATTTCTTCTTCGAACACTGCTCTGCCTTCCGCCCTCTTCCGCCCTGACCCGTCCATGGAACCCCCGGCAGGAGTGTCCTCATGAAAGGGACTTCATCATGCAACGCATCGTGAACGAGATCGCGCGCAAGGCCGAGCAACACATGGGCTTTGGACGAGGCTGGAGCGGAGCGGTTCGGAGCACATAGGCTTCGCGCGAAAACGCCGCGCGGAGCGGGCGATGTGGGTTGATCTGCCGCGTTGGACTGGGCGTTAGGAGGGGTGAGGAGGGGGCGAGGACGCCATGGCGTTTGGTGTTTGCTGCTTTCTTGCGGTTGTTTGTTTGTTTGCTTGTTTGTTTGTTTGTTTGTTTGTTTGTTGTGTTTGTGGTGAAATTCTGCTTATGGTCCCGGGTGCATGGACTGTTCACCATGTGTCACCTGGACAATCCGACAATCCGTGCACCCATGAGGACCATGAATTGCACCCAAATCTGTGGTCCAGCGATGAATGTCTTTCTTCGAGACAGACGAATCAGGATCATCCCTGGCGATTGCAGAAAGGTGCTGCAGCTTTCCTCACGGTTTCAGAAGTGGGTGACAGAATGGCCGGAACGCATGAAGCAATCTTTAAGTTCACTCCCTCCAATATAGACCCAATTGCTTTGCCCGCGGAGCGAGTTCGAGAATTCCGTGGACCTGCAGCTCTGCAGAGCAGACACCTGCACCAACAGTGCCAATGAAACAGGGTTCTGCTGCCTCATCAGACTTGGGCAACTCAGACATATACCCAGACACTCCATGTATGCCATATATGCCTACATTGACCCCTCAAACCACCCCAATGTATGCATATATGGCATACATGGAGTGTCTGGGATATGTGTTCAGACAAAACCAGGGACGTTAAGGTTCACATTGAATAAAATCCGACAGTGCCCTGCGGGCCCGGCCTTGCCTCCAAATCCAGGTTCACAAGGAAGAGGACTGAATTGCTGGAACACCTACTCCAGGAACTATACCTCTACCTCCTGCCACTGATCCACATGACCAAGCACCAGCACAGCTGTCCCTGCTACAGGAGGACTAGTCATGCTGCCCCACATGGACCTGGCTGGACACCTGACAAGCAGGTCCGCCTGTCATGGTGGACGTCCAAGCACCTGTCATGAGCTTGAATCCTGGCCACGTCAGCCCTTGACGATTCCTGGATGGCCGAATGTCTGCAGTTTTCATGAAGAGCGTTTTTTGGTACCGAAGCACACCGGTGATCTGCTCGCGGTGCGCTTCAGAAGGCTTTCCTTCATGGTACTTGCTTCGGTGTTTGCCGTACATTGCATGTTGCACGTGGCATGGCAGACATGGCAGACATGGCATATAGGTTCTGGCGGCGAGAAGTGACTCCTTTCGTGGTGTTGTATTGTTTGGTTGATTGCTTATGTTTGCTTAGTTATTATACATTTGAAACAAGGCAAAACCACCCTGAGGACTTGATGCTGTAGCAGGACCTTCATATCTGAACGCCACGGCTTCCGTTCTACAAAGGTCCAGCTTTGGAAGGTCCACGAGCGGTTCGGTTTCAAGAGGGCCCCGTTCGTAGCGCCCTTGCTCCGTTCGTAGCGCTGCCAGGGGCCCCTAGTACTGTAGTAGCTTCTTGCCAACCAAGTGAAGGTTCAGGGGATGCAGGACAAAACTCGGACACCGCGCCATGTTGGCCAACCAAATCCACGTTTTTGCCATGTTCTCGCAATATCTCCAATTTGCGAACTTGTGTGGTCCCAGACTGCGAAGGCAAATCTCAGATCTCAAAGTTTATTTTTTTTAAAGGGGAAGCTCAAAGGTTCCTTATGAATCAAGTTCTGCCAAATGATCCCAAAGGCTCCATGATGATTCCTTATGATCCAGGAACTCTGAGAATCTGAGTGATCCAAAATGATTCTGCCACTCGTGGCTCCAATATGTCTGAACTCCTCCGTTGGTCTCTCCCACTGGTTGGTCGCTCCTTAGATTCTGCAGAGTGACTTGAATGAATTCCCCGCCGACCTGATCCAGGTGATCCCGGCGGCGCCCTCGTGCTGAGCACCGTGATCCAGGCGGCTTGGGGCGTCGTTCGTGCGCCGAACCGAGCGCCACCGGTCGCAAGCAAATCAGAGGTGAAGTGACCCGGAAACGCCTGGGGTACCCAACTGGGATACTCGAACTATAGGGTTCTGACCCACCTTGGTTGGAACAGGCTGGATTGATGTGTGTGGAGATCACGTGACGAAGATCAGCTCAAGATTACTCCTGTTCGGGGCATTTGTAGCTCAATGAAAAAGGTCCCAGGGTGACATGCATCCCATATGAATCAATTTCTACACCTGGCTGGAGACTTCAACAATTTTTTCCCTATCAATCATTTCACCTCTCGAACGAAGACTTGAACGAGTTTTTCCTGTAACATTCTCTCTCAACTGACAGGACTCTTCGTACCTTGAATCTCTCCGGCACCTTCTTCGTACTGCTTCGCCCCATTGAAACACCGCCACGCTGTGTGTGCCGCGACCATCCAACCGTCGCCATGCACGCGCTCGCGCGTTCGGCGCCGCAGGTGGCCGCGGACGACTTCGCGGACCAACTGCGGCGGCGCATCGACGCGCGGATCTACGAGCCGGGCGCGGTGATCACGGCGCCTCGGACGGGTCCGACGAGGTGGGGACGACTCGGTGGGGACAACGGGGTCAACGGTGGGGAAAATGCGAATGATCTCTTTTGAGGGAGTAATGGTGGGATGCGTGTACATTGTTTGGGTGAAGTATGGTGAAATGAATTGAAATGATATGTTTTTGGGATTCGGATGAGTGTGCACTTTTAGCAGATCGTCATGCGGGTGTGGTTCTTCAAGAACAAGGATAGAGAACTTGAGTTTGTGGGTGGGGTTGGGGTTTAGCTGATGTCGGAGCCATCGCCTTTCGGCTTCACCAAGCACTTCGTTGGATTTGGGGCTCCCCCACTGCAACGCTCCAGTTCGTTGCAGTGGGCAAAGTTTGGTCTTTCGCAAATCAGGAGTGAGTCACCTAGCCCATAGGCGTGGGATTCATTTGGATTCGTAGATCTATGATCCTATGTGTTTGTTTATTCTGTGTTTTCTTGCGACTGATGGACGAGGGCATGGATATGATGAATCAACCTGAACGAGTTTCGGATCGCTCCACGAAAAAAAAAAGAAAAAACAGGCATCCAGGCATCAAGCCGCAAGAGTGACCCCCTGGATCCCGCCCTGGATCCCGCCGTGGGAGGATGGGTGGCATGGTGACTTCACTCAATCAGGCATGATCAATAACCATCCATTTGAGCTCTCACATAGCGGAGAGGAGTATCTATATACCAGCTGCTTCCGTTTGGGGTCACCTGGCTGGATATCTCCACAATTCTCCACACTACTTACAGGTCTCCTTGGAAGCACTATAGGTATATATATTGTAGCATATTGTAGCACTCCCCAGCTGCGAAAGCCAAGGAAGCTGGACAGGAGGGCAACTGCATGCAGCTTGTCTCCGAGTCATGCGAAGCTTTCGTTTGGGCATGCGAAGCTTGTGCGGACCAACAAGCTTGTGGGGATAAGAGTGAGATTTTGTTGGGGAAGGTTGCTTCGTTTTGCTTCCTGGGGTGTTTGTCCGTGTTGGATAGGGCACCATATTCGGCCAGGGAGAGAAGTCGCTCTTTCCTACCTTTCCTTGGTCAGGGCACAAAGTGGGTTTGACCTTGGACGTGTTGAGAGGGCCTTGGTCGTCCTACTACCAAGCAATTTTTGCAGATCAAAACTCGATGAACACCAGTGGACCAATAATTACAGCCAGGAATAATATCCTTCAAGGTCCCTATACTAGCCAACCTTGCACATGTGTGACTCTTCTCAAAAAAGGCCTGGGGTACCAATGAAAGAGTAGTTTTCCAGTACCACATGAGAACGACCTTTCATGAGCTCAGAAGCTCCTCCCTATGGATCCACATACCGAACCCAATCCGGTACAGTGGAGATACGTACAGGTGCCAGGGTCGAGTCCAGTCATACCTTTTTCCTGTTGTACGGTGGATCGGTGGATCCCCATAGGACCGCATAGGACCCTTTGTTAGGCTTTAAAGACATCCGTAGACCACTTGTTGCGTCTCAAGTCAACCAGAGTCTTCTCCCAATCTGGTGCCAATCCGGTGCCAATCCGCATTGGAGCAAGAACTTGGCCGCCGACAACTCATGCGTTCTGACATGTTCTGACGCAGAATCAACCAGAAATAGGGTGGATGAGTGGATGAGACCTTTGAGCCGCAGAGTCTGCAATTTAGCGATAGACACGCCATGGATGGTATACGTTGACCCATTTTTCAATCACCGAGATGATGTGAATATGCCAGACCCATGAAGTGTTTGGGATTTCTTGCACGCAGTAAGAGTTCAGAAGCAAACACTCACTATTTAATACTATTTATATAGTTGATTTTTGCTATCTGTTGGAGTAGTGCGGGGGAAATGGTGGTTGGGCAACCACTGTATCTTTCTATCGGCCGAAGACATCAACAAGACATACAAGACATTGACCTCAGAACCTTAAAAAATCCTGACAATGTAATTACTCTCCGACTCACTAAACATGGAAGTGGATGGAATGGTCCCTTGAAAGACAACTTTTCTTTATGAACAGGGGATTTTTGCACTTCCATATGTCGTGAGTCTCTTGATCAACAACCTCCTCCAATTGAATTGAAACACCTCCTCTTCGTATGCGGTTAATCAAGAGGAATCACGTTCTGGGTATCCTGCATAGAGGATCACCGTAGGTTTTCCTGCCGGATTCCAGGTTCGTGCTGGTGGATGGAGAAGCGGAGAACGAAGGTGATGGCTTGTGCCATGGTACCTCGGCACGCGTGTTTAACGCAGAAGCTATTCAGCTATGAGTCATTTCGGTGGTGAGTCGAATTACCTAAGAACTTAGGGAAGAGGCTGGTGAAGCTCTATCACTTTGGGCCATTGGCCTGTTTTGAGCCCGGTGTGGCAGAGCTTTCGCTTCTGAGGCAAAGCACTGCCATTGAAGGTGGGCAGCGTCTTTGGTGTTCCTTGGCAAGTCGATCTGGTCGGTCTTGGGTCCCCAATGCCGATTGGTGGGACCCGACCATTTTCCTCCACATGCTCTGCCCTTGGTGTCCAAAGAATCGCCGTGTTTGGGGTTGTTATTAGGTTGGAGGCCATCGCTATAGTAGCTCTTTTGGTGTGGAATCGGAGTGTTTTTGGGGTTGCTTTCTTCAGGTGATGCTCCAAGCCCTCACCAGTGTGGGTCAGTCAAGGAATGAGACAGAAACCTCCGTGAACCTCTGTGAACCTCGTGTTTTCTTTGGTCGATCCTCAGGGTATGTGATGGCGTTCACACAGTTGAGTTGATGTTTGATGCCCCACTGTGTGCTGAGTTCGTTTTGTGTCACTTGGGGAAAAGAGACATCACCTGAACTTGCTACCCCTGCTGGATGAGCTTGACTTCCGGAAGTCTGGTCGAGCTTTGACCCTGAAAGCGTGTTCTTGTATTACAATAAGAACCCACCACCTGGGAGTACAGAGCAACGAGACCTGTGTGGCAGTACCCACGAGACGCAAGTCGTGTCCTTTTGTGGAGATCAAACGGAACACACGTAGCCTCCAAAAGACAGAACACATTAACAAACAACTCTGAGCCAGACCAAGAAGGACTCTCTATTTTGTGGTTTGAAGCGTTTTGCACGGTTGACCCTATGTTTGAAACGGAACTGTGCCAAGGATAGCAGTTCTCGAGTTCTCTTCAGAAACAGAAGGACATGTTCTTGGCCACAGAAACAGCGTCCAGTTGACTGGTCCAAGGACATATGAAACCCATCGAATACAACATATCTCAGATATCTCAAAGGAGGCAACACCATGATAGACCATACAAGTAACTAGTATATAAATTGTCTTCCATATTTGAAACTACACCAACCACTCAACACCTGTGGTTAGGGTCTTATGCTGGTGTATGTCCTGTCTTCTTCCGGGAGCACCTTCGGCAGCTCCTCCCGCCGTTGTTTGGTGGAAAAGACCGTCAATAACTGAGTGTTTTGGTGTATGAACACAAATGAACATATGGAGACCTTCAGCTCCACTGGAAGTCAGAAAAAT